>CAHIKZ030004489.1:2017500-2290000 GCA_903632075.3 Acanthosepion pharaonis | reverse complement strand
GTTCAAATTGACTGATCTAGTTTAACAAATAAGCATTACTTTCTGCAATGTCTTCAAAAAGTGTTAAGCAATCACATATCAAAGGCTTGCTACTTTTTTTTTTACTAAACAGGAACATGTTTTTACTCTTTTTTTAAGTTTCACTTTGTTAAATTTTAAAAATATCTAGAAAAGAACTAATTAGAATTACTGGATTTAGTGTACTGTCACTCTTTAAATAGATTAAATTGTTACAAATATTATTTGAGTACATTTTGCTGATAAATAACTTGTTCAAATTTTCTTTTTTGATTTCACTAGTTTTGGGCATTAAGATGTATGTACAATGATGAATGTAATGACCATAACCATAAATGAGAAGTGCAATTTGCAAAATATTTGAATGATAAAACTATTCAAAGGAATAAATTTGATACTTACAATTGAAATAGAACATTTTTAAAATGTCATAACATAAATGATTACTAATAAAAAGGAAGTTAAAAAAATATATAATTTCTCTAGTAGTCATTAACAATTTCAATTCCTCAGCAAATTGAACAGTTCTGATAAAATGACTAAAAAATACTATTCAATGAATAGAATGTCAACTTGTGAACTAAACCATGTCAATTTTTCAGCATTAACAATTCATTAAGTAAATTTCAGAAAGCTTAATACTTTATAACAAAATAACAATCACAATCAAGATCATTGTCTTACATTGTCTTTAAATATCTTATGCCTTTTGATAAAAAATGCATTTAATGCAAATACAGTTGGAATAAAGACTTATAATATGTGTAAGAAATCTTGAGTTGAGAGAAAATGAAAATCATTTTTTTTAACATCTTCATTCAAATTTCTTACCTTTTTGTGAATGTATTCATTTATTTAAATTATTTGAATTTTCTATGTTATGTATTCTTATACAATTAGAAAATTTAGTACTAATGAAAAACTGATCAGAATAATCATTTGTATAAACATGAATATACGTAATGTTGAAGCATATGTTGATCTGAAACTGAAACAGTACTCAGACTAAATTATAGTAATGAATATCACTGAACAAAAGCTTTACTTCAATATCTCTCAGTCTAGTTTTGAAATAAGGATAGAAATTGTAGTTGAACAGAGGGGTAAAGGTAATGATAAAATAAAAGTAACTCCTATGAGAGAGAAAAAGAGAACAAGCTTCAATTGATCCGGGTGAATGGCCATAATTAGTCTGACAATCTGCTGACTGTCAGCCAACAAGAACATATGCATCAAAGTCTAATAAAACAAACTACCAGAAAGTATCAAACAGATATGAGAGACAACAATAGTTATTTTCACACAGGATAAGATTTACAGCTAATAATGAACCTTCAGTTGACATTACTGACACTAAATTATAGTTAATGTACTTGAGTACACTATTTTTGTGGCATATGCCAAATATGAATTTCTGCCATTGTAAAAATTTATTGTATAGCTAAATTTTAAATTAGGAAACATATTCAACACTTACTGTTTAAAAATTTTACTATTTTCATTAAAATAAATTTAAAATAAATTTATTGCAATTTCTCAGGGAGAACATACCATCAAACTATAGAACAACTACAAGCAAATAAGAATTACAAATAAAGCAAGAACATTATGCTCAGTCAGTTGTCATTATTTAAATATTTCAACACACATTTCATAAAATTTGTATGCTGCAATGTAGACCTATTATACAAATTTGATAAAAGCCATTTTCAATAAGGAAAGAACTGATCAACTATAAGATGTAATAAAGCTGAGTAAATGAATAAAATTGTCTCAAATATTGACTGTCCCAAGAAAGATTATAGCTAAAAATAATAAGTTTTTACTCACTGTTTTTCTATATTTACCCTCATAGTTAAATGATTACTATACACAATAATTTCAAAATCATTACCATTCTTTAAAGTAGTGTTCTCCACTCACACAGAAGTTTAACTGTGCTATGATTTCCAGTGAAATTGAAAACTGTAAGATACTCTTTTTGGTACTGACTTTTCAAAGTTTACAAATTATCAATAGACATGTATAGAGATTGAAATTAACTACAAACTATCTCTAATATTTCAAATAGCACAATAGTTGATAGTTAAGAACAAATAGAGAAATCTAATAAATATCACTATAAAATAATGTCACAATTTGACAGTTCTACTAGTTTATGAAACTTGATATTTGCTTTATAGAATTAATTATTATTAGTTCTCTTCAATTGACCAAATACTAAGAATTGTAAAAACATGTATAATATTTATGACATGTCATTTTGCGATTTAATTTTTTGTCAATTCTATATACAAATAATTCTAAGTTAAATAATAAAGAAACATAAAATTGTATATCTCTTAGATCTAAAACTTTTTATAAGAAAAATTATAAATCTTCAACCATTCTCTCAAAAGTCATTCTCTAGTAAAACAAAAATAGTAGAGTATTCAATAATAATTCATATATTTAAATCAACTTCAAAAACTTATTGTTACTCTATGAATTTATGCTTCATTTGTTCTATCTCTCTTCAGATAATAATGTCCTTTTAAATCAATTACTTCATACTAATTGTATAAACCAACAAAAAAGTAGCAAACATAGTGTTATACAAAATTTACCAAACATATCATGAGATAACTGCATAATGGTGACTAAACAGAAATTATATTTATTTAATACATAAACTATAAGTTATGATGAGTATACATTTTTATTTGATAAGAGAAAGTTTAGCAAAATCAATGCTAACCACAGAAATCATCCAACATGAAAATCAGTCAGATACAGTTGTTAGCTTTTAAATAATGTCATTATAAGATAATCCTCATTACTTATTATGATGAAAAATCAGCTAATCATCTTTATATTTTTAAATAATTAAAATTATATACAGCAATATATGAACCTATTATCATTAAGATGTATCAATGCAAAAATATTTGCTGATAACAGGTACTGCAATTGCCTAAATACTTGATATTTTCTTAAAATATATTTTCTAAAAATCAAATAATGAATGTAAAAAGTAACTTAATAAACATGGAATTAAATAAATATATCCTAAACATTAGGATAAACTTAAAGTAAAATACTTCCAAAAATGACTCAACTAGTCAACAATGTAGATATGTGGTTCATTTAAATCTAACAATTATTATGTTATTTTTATGTGCATTCAGAAAGTTTTGGTAATCAGTTATAAACTCATAAATGTTATATAAATGACAGAGATTGAATTTAGGGAAAGAAACCCTTATATTCACAACTATATGGTTGCAATGAGCAAAAACATGTAATAATATCATACACACAGATGAAATTAACAATGAACATTAATAAGATAAATGCTTAATGTTTCCTTAAGAGAAAGGGATACACAGTAATAAAAAGGTACTGTAAAAAGGGAATAAAGTGTCTACTTAAAAAGTTGATTTCAAGAAAAATCAATAACAAAATCAACACACAAATGCACACATTCATTTGTTTTACTTGCCTGTCAAGGAGTCAAGAATTCATCATGTACTTATTGTAGTAATAGTTGGAGGAAAAGGAGTAGAAGATATGATATTGAAAACAATTATTGAAGATAGATGTTATTCAACAGTGTAATTTTCACAGCAGCAAACATTTACTGAGAGGATCATCTTTGCAACTCAATTATTCATTATCACAGTTTTCTTTTTTAGTTTGCTGTTTTTATGAAAGACCAATAAAGCCAAAGCAAATATGGCAATGGTCCAATGATTGAAGTTGGCAAACACAAGCAATTATTACAAAATCAATTAAGGTAGATATGATATAGATGATAGTGCTAATGGCAATGATGGTAAATTTTTTGGCAGAAGTAAGTGAAGCCTGTATTTGTAAAACTCAGAGAAATATAGAATGTACTAGTACAGATTGCACAGTAGTCTATATAAGAAACAACTGTATATATGTATTGCTATTACTACCACTACACCAGGCCAAATTATTTTGAGTTGTATAAATAGGAAGAGAAGTCACTAAGACATTGTGAAAAAAAAGTAAAGAACAATCAAGAAAGCTGTCCTTACCAAAAATAAGTTGTATAACTTGGCATAATAACCCAAGACAGAAAAAGAAAAGAATGACAGAAATTTGCTGCAATATAAGGAGGTGAGTGGTGAATTATGATATAACTATAAGAAAACCTGTTATTTCATAACTTACATTGCTGAACAGAGAAAAATTACTTTAAAAAAATTATTCTTTGCAATGTGAATATAATTTTGAAATTTTCCAATGCTACAGAAACTCTCACTATCTACATTTCACCTACTTATTTGTAAATACTTGAAAAGTTAACAAAATCAAATACAATTATATCTATGAGAATTTTGTATATTTCATATTTTGAAAACTGGTGGAGAGAAAAATGAACTCTATTGGTAATAATAATAACCATAAAAAGAACAGTAACTTTTTCAAAAACTAATACATAAATAAATGATTTTTTAATAAATTTTAGATTGGTTCTAGGTTTTAGAAAAAATAATTATAATTTTGAAAATAAAATGTAGGATATAAATGAATTATAAGACTATTTCATGAAACATGTTACATGGATTTGTTTTATTTGAAGTTTCATTATAATCAAGAAAATTATCTCATAATTTTTTTAAATATTTTATCAACAAAATATATATCTGATTGTATGTAAACTTCTAGCATAAATCATTTAAAATTCATAATTTTAAAAATTTGTAAATTTTAATATTAATATTTTAATATTAAGTTATTTGATCAGTGACAGTGATCAACAAAATAATAAACTAAAAGTTTATTCATAATCCAAAGGAATACATGATTGTCACATAATATTGTTAATTCATTTTTTCTAAAGTGGTTGATGCACAAACTGCCAAACTAAGCATATTCAGATTTTTGTCAGGTTTTGTTCAGTTCAAGATAATAATATTCATTGGTTTATTTAATATATAAAGTAGAGTCACATTTAGAAAACACACACATGCACAATTATATACAATTTCAATATAGTAATAATTTCAAATTCAATTTTATCAATAAATTAAAATTAAGCAGCAACAAAATATCTCTTTAATTTTTTATTACCAAAAAACTACAAGCCTAATAAAATTAACTACAAATGTCACAAGAAAATTGACATATTTAACTTATCTCCCCTTGATGCATAAGCACTTATGAAGCATTATCTCGTATGTGATTTTATTAACTATGAAAAAAAGAAAAAGAAAAGAGAAATGTCAGACGAAAAATCAGTATTTTAGTAGCATATTAATTAAAAAATTAAAATACCATCATTGTTACAAATCATAATTGTTGTAGAATATAAATATTCTATAGATCATGCCAAAAGAATATCTTAAATTCACACAAAATTGAATATCTATGCAATTATTTTGTTACCTTCAACTTATAAGATTTATTCTGTATATTGTATACAGAATAAATCTTATTTTTTTATAAATCTATTGTAAAATGTATATCAATTAATAAATAAAATTATTTTACAAAAATAGTGGTGAGCTTTATAAAAGATATAAAATATTTGGTTCGAATATTAAATTCACAATAAAAATTCAGTCATGAATATAAATTAAAGCTAATAAAATGCTTTTATATTAAAACTCAGTAATCAATACTCAGTAGTAATATGTATGACATTTACTAAAGAGATTGTTTTATAATTTCATTTCCTCAACACTAATCTTTCATTCATTCTCTTTATCACTATTGAGAGTACATATTTGATTCAAAGAGAATAAGAAAATTGAAGCCAAAGTCTATGCAAAACAAAAAAGAGCAATGCACTAAAAACAATATACAACATACAGTATTAATTGTATATTAAATAAATTTAGAACATATGCATTATTAATAAGATAAAATTCAAAAGGTGGGTGCAATTTCAGTCTATAAATGAAAAATAAACTCTCTTGCTCTCTCATATATATATATATATATATATATATATATATATATGTATACATTTTCATCTACAAACAGACTGTTTCGATGCTTCACAGCTCATCAGTATGGCTAGACATCCAATTGCCTCAAACCGGGATCAAAACCTAACTGATTTGTTATCAGTCGAAGATTCTACTCCTTAGCCATTGGTGCACAGCAGGGATGAAGGTGAATTTAAATGTATTTATTTTTAGACAAACATGCCAGTGACCAGAGAACTTCATTCATCTTAAGGAAGAGTCTTGCATCAGCAGCAGTGATAGTCACTGTTTACAAATTCACTTTTCTCCTTGAAAGCTCAACCAAAATAATTTTTTCAGGAGTATGTATATATATATATATATATATATATATATATATATATACACAAGACAGGGAGAGAGAGGGTCAGATACATATATACACATATTTATTCTGAGAAGTAAATTGAATAATTTTAGTTGTTTTATCAAGAGCAAACAATGTAGTAATTCCCAATTATATACACTGTATATATTACTATAATTGCCAAGCCTCAACAGAAAAGTTTTCAATTTTTATTCTAGGTTGAGTTTTCATGACCCAACACCCCTTTAAGCTTGAAAAATGATAAAAAAATAAAAATGAATAATGATAGCTCATAAGCCTAAGGTAGACTCTTCAAAACAGGATATTGGTATCTAATTTGAAATTCTTTTAATATATGCTTTCAATAGCAAATCACTCTTGTAATATATTTGCTATCATTATACTCAATTAGATTAAATTCTACACAAACTTCCTTCTCTTAACCTCACAATAATTTAAAACCTAACACCAATGAAACAATTATCACCTGACACTAAAAAAGGGAGATTACTCTAGCCCAATTAATTATTAACCATTATTACACACTTCTAATGCCAGTAAAGTAATGAAATCTTTTCTTCCAGTCAAAATGTATATTTTTGAATGACAAAAATAAGCCAATTTTTATGAAACTAAAAAATAAAAATAGTACATAAGACTTTTGATGGTTTCTTTCATAATGTTTTATATAAAGATATTCTGCTATGATACTACTAGCCAATGTATTAAGTTTTCTAATGGAAAAAATAAACTTTTACCACTTTGGGAAATTTCTATACATTTGCAAAAATGCTATCATAAATTAAAAAAAAATTTAATTTAGTTTTCTTTTCCAGCTTGATTTAACTTAAATTTTTGCCAGTTAACTTGGAATAAATTTCATTTTTTATTCAAATCCTTTCAGTGCAGAAAAATTAAACATTAATATTTTTTGTATATTCTACAATAAGAATAAATGATTTCAACTAAACTTAAAATTGATATTTCTCAAATAATGACATTTTTTTAAATCATGATGTAAAATTGTTTTGAGTAAAAAATTAACATCTTAATATTTTATTCAGCTCAATTACTAGAAATTAATCAAATTTTACATTATTCATTAAATATAATTTTCAAATACATCATAACATAAGATGTTTTAGATTTTTTAATATCATGACCACAAGAAACAAAAGTAATTTATTATTCCAATAAAAATAATTAGATCAATAATCTATACTGTGCTTAGAATGATAATGGCTCATCCCAAAATTACAGAAAGTAATTTATTAATTTACTAATTCTATTTTACAATCTATCAAGCTGTAGCTCATAACATCATTTAGTTTGTTTTACTCCTTGAGTTACAGTGACAGAATTTTCAAATGTTTTGGAAGGAAAAATTGTTTCATTGGAACTATTGGAAGAAAAACAGCTGAAAAGTAAGGTAAGTTTCTATAGAAATGAGAAAAAAGGACTAAAAAGTAAATGAATGTAGTTTAGTAACCAGTTTAGTAAACTGAATATGTTAGATATCTTTTTTATAGTTAGAGTTAATAATTTTAATCATCTTGCCAAAACAGGCAAAATAAAAAAAAAACTATTTTGGCATTAATCAAATTATAATGAAATTAAATATAGATTTAATAAATACTGCATTTTAAAAAAAATGGATGGACAAGAACAAGATATGTTAAATTAGGATTGCTTAATGATTTAATTTTATATTTGAAGTTGAGATAGCAAAGATGTTAAGAAATATAAATACTAGAAATGTGTTATCTCTTGACAAGATAACAAAAAGAGTTTAAAGTAAGTTCCATTTCTGTCTACTGTTGTAGAACTTAACATTAGCAAATTTGTTTTCTTCCTCTCTTAAAAATATACATATATCAATTCCCTATCAATGTTGTTATATAAAATACAGATCCCCTGAGTCATTGGCAATTTTTAGTATGGATTAATTTTCTTCAAATATTCTTTCTTTCCCTTCTACCAATTTTAACAAATAATTCTCTAAATTTTATTAAAGAACTATGATATCAGTAATAATAACGTAAATTAACTATATTTTCATATTATCCCAGAAATCATGAGTATTCATACCTTTACTCAATGGTATCTGCATAACCTAACTGAAGTACCTAATCCAGAACTGAAACCATCTTGTCAGCATTTCTTAAACAATATCTCTTTTACTGATGGTCATAAAATATATGAACACACTAAGTAAATACGAAAACAAGAGTAACAGTGAAAAATATTCCACAGAAATGACATTTGAATTACTTTGAATTGTTTGTCATTGCCATTACAAAATGATAGTCAATAATGTTTTTCCCTAAGTAAAACTTTATAATTTCATAAATGAGTAGGGATTAGAACAAATAATATTTGGAGAATATAACAGGTAAATTTCTAATATATGCAAAGTATTTTATATTCATAAACTTAAATAATTTCAAATGCAAATCTGTTCTTTAGGTTTTTTTTATTTAATATAATGATAGCATATGACTATACTAATCTACTAACAATGCTAATTATATAATGTAAAGTTAATTATACAAAAAAATGATTTTAAAGTAAAAATCCAAAATAAGGTAACTTATTAAGTATAAGAGAACAGAAGTCGTAAAATAACTGCTCTCTAATAGTTTAAATTTCTTAAATGTCTATATAATTTATACTATGCATATTATAAAACCACCCATGAATATATTTTACTTATAGATTAGAGAATAAGAGACCAAGATTTAAACATAATTGCTAGAATAGCAGACATTAATGATATAAGTAATAACCTAATTCATAGTAAACATCTTTGGTATTGTAAAAATCACATCTACAATATGGCATTTTAGTCTGTAATTTCGGTGTACATACAAAAAAAAAAAAAAACTGTCGTCTCTGGGTTTCTCTCACATTACTAGGAAAACTTATAGAAAAATAGTGATAAGGACTAAAACACACTGTTACTTGCTATGGTAATAAAATAAACATGCCCCATCTCCTCTCTCACTTATAACTATCCACTATAATAAAATAAACATTTTCAGCACTAAAGCTGAATTAGTCAAATAAAGCTTTATAATCTTCTTCTACTTAGAGTAGTTGTTATATTACATTTGCTAATCACTAAATCATTAATTGCTATTAAATTGAACTGATTAATAGTGTGCTCTTATAATAAATATTTATTAACATAAAACTTGAATTAAATTAAAGAAACAGAAAAAATATTATTTAATCTTTATATCTGAAGTTTATTATTTCAGGAGTTTGTCAATCAAAAAAATAAATTCCCCAAAAATATCTCAGCTAAGTTATTATTATATCAATAAAAAAATTCAATGCCATTAGATAACTTGAAATTTTGTCAACATTTTTTTTTCCAAAAAAGTCTTCTATTAAAACAAGATTTTCTAATAGATTTTTAAAATGATCTTTTCAATAATCTAAATAATCCCTTACTACTGAGAACAATAGTCTCCATATTTTCTCAATTTATTCAACATTCGCATATGTAAAAAGCCTCTTGAAGATTTTATTAAAGCTATATCATTTTAAGTGAATTCTTACAAACATTTTCTTTAATATTTAATGTTATGATGAATAAAACTTTATTTTATAAATGCCTGAAATATTTTCATAGTACTTTGTACTTAGAATGTAATAAAATTTAAAGAGATTTGAACTGAATAAAAATATTATGCAAAAAAAAAAAAATATTATGCAAAAAAACTTGTTAATTAGCATAATTAAATTCAACAAAATAAAACTCTGCTGTATCTACGATTTTTTAGAAATATTAAACTAAGAGTTTATTAAATTTTTATGTCGAAAAACTTTCACTGATTTTCATAGAAAATGCAAATATATATTTATCATTTAAGTAGTAATTTTGATGTTATTCACAAAACAGGCTATATTTAAATTAATGGTATAAGATTAACATATTCAAGCATTTATATATACATATATAAATTGGGACTGTATGAAATATATACATTAGTAACTATAAAATCATTATATGAGGGTGTGCTGCATAATTCTTGGCCAAATCAAGTAGGTCTTCAAAAAAAATATGCTTGATTTAATTTTAAGAGGTGAGTTAGGTCAAGAACTTTTCAGCACCCCTTCACATTGATATAATACTAGTCATTTTCACAATATTTGTAAAAAAACCTATTCCATCTAGTACTTGTATCAAACAAATACTTAAGCAGAAATAATATAGCATATGACTTACCAAAATACTTATATCTTTTTAATTGATTTAATATCTTTCAAATTGTTAAATTTAAAATTAAATATAACCATGTAGCCATTCCTTGCAGTATAAGGGCTTCTGATATTTGTGTTTGTGAAAAGTGCATAACAAAAATCTACTATTTTGTGTCATGCTTTAAAAGTGCAAGTATGAATCTTATAACCAGGACTAATTTGGCAGATGAGTGGTCAAAGCAGGAAAAAGAAGCATTAATAATTACTCTTAATGAATAGAAAGAACCATCTAATAAAAGTGCTGCTAAAATGTGATATCCAAAGGATACTACAAGCTTGACAGATTTTGTGGGTAGGATATGTTGAATTTTTTATATATAATGCCCATGTTCTTTCATTTACTAATCAACAATACACACAGGAGTTTTCTATGGTATAGGAGGAATTTTGATATTTTAACCCATCCCCCACCCTCTTGATCATGCTTCTACACAAACAAACAAAAGACAACTTTTGAAGCTGAAACACATACCACAGTGGAGTGGTGTGAAATGTGACTAGTGTAATACAGATTGGTGTTTTCATACCTTTGACTGGTTCTAAAATGAACATAAAAAGAGAAGAAATGAGAAGAGGTTTTAATTTGCATAATGAACATCTGAGTGTTTTTAAAGATGATACTGCTCACCCATAAAGAATAAGCATGTAAATTATTTTTTTTTTGTACAGTCTAAAAACGGTCACTCTTAGAGAACACACATGAGTAATAATCATCTTTTCCATATTAATGTCAGTCAGATACAAGTAAAAATTATGTAATACTTTATTAGTCAATGCTTCTGGTTACATAATTTTTGTAATTCAAATGTTCTTGATTACACTTGTCCTTTCAATTTTATTTTCACAAAGATTTATGACTAGAAATCATAGCAGAATTGATTTTTAAGCTCTATCATTAATACTACTGATCCTATTCTGAAATTTTACTTTCATCAGTTGCTCACTATCATGAAGAGATTAATCAAAGATGATTTTATTTTGCCTTTTTTTTTTCACTGTGCTAAAATATTTTGTGAAAAGCTAATCTTCTTAAACCAAAGTCTGTAGTGCATGCAAAATTCCTGATTTTATGCAAAAAAATGTCAATGTATATTAAATATATTTCAATAAAATATAATTCTAAAGACATAGTGGACATTTGTATAGTATCAAAATAAGATGGAAAATTATACAAATACCTTGATTAATGTGTTTGAATAATTTAGAATTATAATTTCTGGTGATATCGACAAAATTGTTGATTCATTGGTTATTATAAGCTGATTTGTCAAATTCACCAATTTCAATTATTAAAGACCTAGCCTAAATAAATATCTATGATTTTGTAGTTTGATTCATAACTTGCAAGATTTATTTTCTTAACCTTCAAATACATTTGTTTTAAAATTCCAGCTAAATAATAATAATCTCAAAAGAAAAATGAAATGAAAAATAAAGTACATCAATAAAAATTGATTTTGAATAAAATGCAATTATTACTGATGTTCAATAAAATTCATTAATTATGAAAGTATTATTTTTACCAGTCTTGTAAATTGAAAGGTTAGAAATTTAATTTCAATTATTTAAACAAAAAATAACATATACTGTAATGGTTGATTCACTTCAACCCATATATATATATATATATATATATATATATATATATATATATATGAATAAGATATACTTAGGCAGCAAATATTCATCCAAACAAGTTTGATTAAAAAGAACCAACAAGGATTGTCTGTTTAATTTTTTATTATATTTTTCCAATTTTCGGATAAGATGTTTAATATTGTGCACAAAGTTGTGGATAAGTACTTTCAACAAAATCTTGAACAAAAATGACAAAATATGAACTTCAAACAGTTTATCCACAAATTCAAGCCCAATACTCAACAAGTTATCCAAAAATTGGAAAAATATAATAAAAAATTAAACAAAACTTTTTAATAAAACTTGTCTGAATATATATATATATATATATATATATATATATATATATATATATATATATATAATCACAAGTCAAAATATATATAGCCTACATCAGATTATAATAAATAATAATAATGTCAGTAGTTAATCATAAATTATCAAGTTCATGCTCTCCCAAACCAGAGCTTCATTTAACTTGATTCTTGGGCCAAGCTGAACAAATTTATCACTGATAATTGAGCTATATGCCACAAGCTTTCCAGTCCAATATTGTAGGAAAACTAATGTAAGCAAAGCTATTATAGGCATATGATCAATTCAAATACACACACACACACTTTTCAAAAATCTTTTTCATCCCAATTTGCATTTGTAAATTTTGGTAAAGAATACTACACATATTTATAGTTAATAATCAGTTTCTATTGAATAATAAGCATTTAATGATTACTAATTTAATACTTGTTATACTATCAAAAACAGATTTTATATATCCTTTTCATTCTTAAGGAAAAGTATCTGATTGTTTGCTATAGTGTGTCCCCTTAAAGTTGACATAATACAACTTATACAGTAAAAGAAAAAAAAAATGATAGGCTGACATGGCTGCCCATTTTTGTTCTTGTTGTTGCTGCTGCCGCTGCTGTTGCTGCTATATTTTTACATATATTTTCATAAAATGTTACTGATCTGAATACTGTGACCAATGATAAAGTATTGGAAAAGTAATAAATGCTTTATTATTCTCATTGAGAGGACACATCACAGTGCAGAACATTGCAAACAGCCTAGAAAAATAGATTGACAACATTGCTGATCAACAGAGGCACTTGGAAAATTCAAGTCCCAGATTCATCCAACATTATCAAAATGATAAATACAGTTAGGAATAGAAAGAAGTTTAATGTGCCAAAATTAAAGTATACAAAACCTAAAAATTACTTGATATTCGCCAATTTTTACAACAGCTCAAAAACCCAAGCCTTATAATTGGTGGTACTGAATAGCAAAATTCTACGTTCAAAGCTGCAAGCAAATACTTCTTATGTTGCACAATGAGAATGCTCTCATTATGATTTAGTGGTAACAGGAAAGCAGTGAAGCAAAATAAACATAGAATACAAATGGCTTAATTCAGCAAAACCATAATGGAACTGAAGCAACTGGCTGCAACAGAGACACAAAAAGGGGATGAAATACAGCAAATAAAGAGAGAGAATGAAAAGTCATTTATGTACATTATGTTTTTACAATTTCTTAGAATATTAAATAAAAATCAAAAAATAGTAAAGTGTTATGAAACAAGCTGCAGTCAAATTTCTTCAAATATTTTTTACATCTTCACAACATGAACAGATTACTTGAAGATTTTATCTTCTTAGTATACAAATATAAAGACATGTAAGCTTCTATTAAATTTTTATAGCTTTAACACATTCTTAACTCTTCTTTTCAGTCCATTAAAAATTATCTTAAATATACATTAAATCCACTTTTAGTGTTATCAAAACAAATATGCAAAAGGATTTAAAATTAAAACAAACAAAAAGATTTTACTCTCTTATTCATGTTTGCATATACAACTATCAAGCAATATGTAACACATTTCTATAGATGTAATGATTGGACACATTATTCTGAAGTAAAAAATGTAAATATTTAATATAAATATTAATTTACATCAGTAGCCTTTTCTTTAAAAAATAGTGTTATAATAAAAGTTAAAAAATGTAATAGCAGTGAAAGATACTTAAAAAGATTGGACAGTGCTAGGTTTCTTCAGAAAACAAAATACATAAAGCAATAGCTTTAACAAAAATACAGAAAACATGAAAAGTTCTCATATTTTGAAAAAAACATTGCTTTATATTTTTTTAATATAATTTTAAAACATAAATCAACATATGATATTATTTAAAGTGGGTAAAATTAAAAAAAAGACTGATATTGTCAACAATAGTTTAAAAATACTGGGAAATGAAATTCAATGATGACTGAATAGAACAATGCTTATGAAAGCCACATTACAAATATAGCTGAATTGTTGAAATGTTTTAGAAAACATAGATGATTTTCTAATAAAGGTTTAGAAATCTATTTTTGATTGCTGTTGGCATGGTTACCAAATTAACATCCCATTATTGCTTTCTGCAAAGACATTCTTTTTCTTTTTTAAAATTGACAAAATTTGAGAGGAAGTATTTTATTGTGCCTTTTTAGGATATAACCTAAGAATGTCAATAGGCATATAGCTTGATTAGGCTCAATATATGACATATGATATAAACCTAACCTAATTAAAAGAAGCATGTGTATTAATGGTAAAAATAACATACCATCAGTCTGATTACTGGAATAATTTGCTGCTTTATATTTTTGTAATGTAAGTAATTGGCTAACTGAAAAGAAAGATAATATCAAACACTTGAGCTGGTAAATTGTGTACAGGATTCTAGGTCCATAACCTGATTATAAAAATGCTTTCAAAGCAACCAAAGAGAAAGTTTGAGTTTTAATTGTGAAGTTCCACTAAAGTGCAAAAAAAAAAACAAAAAAAAACAGAAACTGACCAGAATAATATTTGCCTCCCTATTTTCACCATCTTTCTCATTCTCTCATACACACACACAGATTCTTATGAATTATAAACATATTTTAATCAGTACATTCCTAAGTGTTTTTATATGAATTATGAATCTCCCAGTATGAAATTCAAAGAGAAATGATCAAAAGCCACAACTGAGTAAAAACTTTCATTATCTTCTTAAAAAAAAGAATTCTAATAAGTGATAACAAGGAACAATTATTAGTTATGTAAATAAAAAAATATGAGATCTTTACATGACATATAGTTTTATTGCATGATATAATGTTGATTTTAACCTGAACAAGAAACTTTTAATCTGGAAAACTTCTAACAGAAACTTTTTTTGTTTTTTTTGTGACAAATATAAAGAAAAAAAACAAATTAACAAATATGCATATTTTTTGATTGGTACTTATAACTAAGGCATTGTTGATATAATATATTTAAAATATAATTTTCTTTATGTTATTCTGCTTTGAAATAAATTACAAAAACTTTTTTCTTTGACTATTCTTTTTTCTTTTCTTTTTTTACACTTATTTGGTTATTAAAATTGTGCAAAGTTCAATTGTAAATCAAAATGGCTGTATTCAACTTTAAGAAAACTGGATAATATATAATTAAATTCATTATCTGTAAATTTTATTTTCATCTTCTTTATTCTCACAGTATTAAATCAATTTTCCTTGTCATATTAGAACTGAAATTTATTTACAAGCTTATAAAATTACATGAATTTCAGAATCTTTTATAACTCGTGATACAAACATATGATAATTCATCTAATTAAATCAATATAAATTTTAAAGAGTAAAATCACCTTATAATGACCAATTTCCCAACATAAAATATCTATTCTTAGGATTTTTTAAAACTAATTAAGTTAATAAGGATCATAGTCTTTGAGAAGACTGATAGTGAAAATTTTTCTTTAGCTGAAAATGAATCAGAATACAGTTTAAGGCATTTTTTTATTTCACTATTTACTGAGAAATAAAAAAAGATTCCAAATATTACTAGAAAGGTTCAAAACATCTTGCCAGATATTTTATATAGAGAAATATAAAAACATTTTCAGAACATAAAAATATATTCTATTTGCAGTTTATTTGTCAAACAAAAATTATTTCAAGTGCTGCATTAAATCTTATTTCAATTAATAGTAATACTTCCTACAAGAATAAATCCTAACATGGTATATCATTTTCCATGAATAATATAGTTGGATAAAAAGAAATAATAAATAATTCATAATGATATTTTAATTTATTTATTTTTATTTAGTACATTGGAACACTCTGACACATCTAAATCTAGAATTCTAATTCAAATAACTATCCTCTCAAAGAATATATCTAAAGTGAACATATGAATAACATTGCAATAAAACACAGATAATATGCCTTTGCTATACATTGTACCTCTACCTTACACACTAAATTTTATTTCTTAATATTGGTTCTATAAGTAATTGTATTTTTTATAAAAGGCTTTTAAAAATATTTTCTTTCTTTGTTTTTTTTTAAATAGAAATTCATTCAAAACCCAGGATAAAGTGAGTAAACAGTAAAATAAATAATTTTCTATAAAAGTAATTTCCACATTAATGTCAGCATAAAAGATAATAAAATATGTTGAACTAAATTATATTTGCTATGCACTTCATCTTCACCTGATAAATTTCAGGAATTTGGTAGTGGAGTACTATCAACATTCTTCACTTTTTGGAATTAATGCAATACTGAATAGCTATTTACTTTCAAGTAAATCTACTTTTTAACCACATTTTCTTTGTCATATTTTGGAAGGGACATTTAAACCTGAAGTAAATCTACTGCAGTTAGTACAGTCTTTATTTAAATCCACCTTGCTCTTATTTCATATTTCTAATTTCTAATATTTCTCACTCATTGCATCAAAAGAAATAATCTAAGATTTATCTTCATAAAATATTTTTCACTCAAACTGAAAACATCAAATAAATTGAAAGGTAACAATAATAACAAATTCTTCCAAATTCTGCTTTTACCAAAATGATTTATAGAAACTTTATAAATCTAAGTTAATAGTGCAGAATGACAAAAAATTTTTAAAATAATTTAACATGTTTATCAGGTCAAATAGTGAACACATATTCATTTAACCAGGAAACATAACTAACATAAACATTACTGCATAACATCAATATTTTCAATCAATTTTTCTGAATTATTTATTATTTGATTTCCCTGTGTTTATATACATTCCAAATTGTAATGTAAATTTCAACCCCATTACCAGGATTTTTCTATTGTAGATTTGATGACCATCCAAATCACCTGTGTTTATTTCCAAGCATATTAGTTGTAGGTCTCACTAGCTGTCAATAGATAATGCATTTTTTAACAATAGCTGGAAATTGCTTCAGAAAATTATATATTTCAATAGCTAATACAACTTTTCCCCAAATAAAGTATATTGTAGTTGGATTTAAGAAGTTAATAAAAATTACTTCAATATTTTTCAAAAGTTTGATGACAAAGTCAAAAATGGATATAAAATATATTA
Organism: Acanthosepion pharaonis; assembly: GCA_903632075.3. Lineage (NCBI taxonomy): Eukaryota > Metazoa > Mollusca > Cephalopoda > Sepiida > Sepiidae > Acanthosepion > Acanthosepion pharaonis. The sequence continues at coordinate 2,272,371 of CAHIKZ030004489.1, read as the reverse complement.
ACAATGCCATAATTAAAAATTGGCCAGCCACATTTTAAATTTTTATTGTTTTTCCACTGGCATAATAAATTATTTAATTACATAGAAGTTAAGTTTATAATTTTATTGACGATAAAATACCAAACAATATAAGAGTTATATATGCATAGTGATGTTAATTTTAATTTTCCTTATAAAGGTATTCACTTATCAGTTAAATTAACTTAATAATAAACTAACTTTTCCAAAAATCAAACAATGTTGAATACATTTGTTTATGAACATGTTACTAACACTGTTTTACAATATTTAAGAACAAGAATTTAAAATATATAGCATTTAATCATAATACTTCAAATTAAATAATAATGGATATGAACACATGAATAAACTATACATGAAATCATTAAATGGATATAAATGCATTGTACCCAGGCAATACCAACTATCAATTTAGAAAGAATTATATAAAAGATCTAAATTTAAATACAATTAAAAAAAATTAATATATCTATTGAAATATGTATATTACATATATATAATTGCTAACAATATATTTGGATATGGGCCATAATTAAACAATACTTAAATTTATTTCATGTGGGTAATTAAAATATGATACTATATTGTGATACTTCAAAGCTAGTTTTAACTTTAACTTAATTACACAAATTGTGGCCATTAACCATGAGTAATATTTTCTTGATGAATGACAAGATATGAAAATCTTTTTAAAAATATTCCAGTGTTGCTTGATGTTTGCCTGTTCAAAATAAGTTCATGAAATGACTGTCATTTTCTGTCAAAAAATATTATAAATTTATTAAAAAGAACTGGAATAAAAACATCTGAAACAAAAATTAACCAAAATTGAGTAATATAGAAAAAAGATACGTCACTTATCTGTTTACCTACCTTAAATCTAAAATGATTTCCCTGCCATTTAAAACATGAATCAAAATAGAAAGCATACTGTTCAATATGTGACTCAATATTAGGGAAAGCCAGAAAAAGATCTATTTGAAAATCTTAATTGGTATTAAATACATACATGTTTATACAGTTAATGCATTTATACATTTGATAAATAACAGCTTAAAGAATTTTAAATTCAACCAATAAAAATCTAAAATCCAGTAGTGTTATTACAGTATAAATAATAACAAATAGAAATGATACGAAAATGTTTCTTTGCACAAAAGTTACATTTTGTTACAAACATAGTTTTATACTTTTATTCTAAAAATATAAACATGATTAAGAGAATATAGCCCCCTATAAAACCAACAAAAGTAATAATAAAAAAATACATTGCCATTTAATTATACATATATATTGGTACATACAAAATCCTCTTATTGAATACATATTCAAGGTTCTAACCATAAAAATATTAAGCAATATAAAATTAAAGTATTGTGATAAATATATCTGAATAGAAATTAATATCAAAAGAGAAATGTTATTTATTATTACCTGCTGAATTTTTTTATGTCACCATTTACCCTAATTAGTGTTTTGTCAAACTTACTTGAAGAATTTCCAAAAGAATAGATTATGTTGAGCACTGGAATAAATATGCATAATTTTCACATTTTTTGAATAAGTAGTAGTAATTTATTACTGAACAAAAACAATTATGAAAGATAGATGTTTATGAATTGCTAATTAATGAAGTCAGTCATTAAGCAATTTGATATAATTCTTCAAATATGTATCATTTAAAACAAATTAATCAAGAGTGCCTAGCATATTTAGGGAACAAGTTTACCTTCTAGGTTTTCTTTGTACACTGCAGATTTCACATTTTCATAAGAATCTCTTAACCTTTTTTGCTAATAAAGGAAAAAATTGGAAATAACCCTAATTTTCTTACTCTTTGTAAGGTTTTGTCAAAAATGAAAAAGTTTTATAGTCAATACATATACCATTAATATAAACCCTGAAACCATGATAAACTGAGGATCATTATCTAATGGAGGTCTTGTTGAAGTACTGCTGCTGATTTTTTCAACAGCAGTTGTATGAATTTTGTACATTACAACTAACATTCATGTTGGAAAAAATTGTTAAAAACAGTAATATTTTACTTCATGAAAAATATGCAATCAAGATTTTTTAAACTTTCATTTAAAATAGAAAATGAAATGTTTTATTCAAGATAAACTATATACAAAATCAAATATTTTTGATTGCATAAAGCAGATAGTTTTAAATATTTTTAATTTTGTTTCAAAAACTAGAAAGAAATGCCAAATAAATTATTTAAAACTCATTTTGTATATTTAAATTAAATTTTATATAACCAATTTCATATATAAGCATTAACAAAATTTAAATCTCCTAAACAGTAAATAGAAAGGAATAAGATATATTTATGGGCATTTAAAATAGAATATTGTCAAATTAATATACCATACAGTGATAAAGTACAAGAGTATACCTAAAACAGATACATAAATAAATAATAACATTTACCTAATACACATAAAAATGGGTTTCATGCTTTTGGTAATTAAGCATGAATTAATTTTTTTCATTCACAGATTCTTTTTGGTTGATTCTTATTTATAGCAAAAGTATCAAACTGAAGTAAACATGTAAAAAAAATTGAAATTCACTTTTAAATCATACTCAGTTTTCAAATTACTAAAACTATACAAAATGAAAAAATTAATGCTTTAATAATTATATTTTTTTTAAAAAAAAAACAAGAATTCAGATATATGATACACAACTATATAATTTAAGATTGCTACTTAATATAAAAGTAGAAAGATTTAAGATTCCTATTTAATTTAAACATGAAATGTAAGAAAATATTTATAATTTTTTTATACATAAGCCTTTTTTTATTTTATGGATATAACAATCATTTAATAAAAAAATTATTTCAATAAAATGATTTTGTTTATAAAATCCATCTTGAATTCATTCTTAACATAAATCATTATGAATAAATCCAAGTACACATTTATAATCTATGACTATTAATGATTTCATGAATAGAAAATGGGTTACTAGAAAGAGTTTTTGTTGTCCTTATTTAAAATAATAATCTTTGTATCAAGCAAATAATGATAATAAACCTCAACAAACTGACATTTGAGATGAAACCTCAGGTGTTTTGAACTTAGGAGTTTACCAAAAAATTACAATTTTTCCGAATTATTCTCAATGAAATATAAACATAAGAAATGAAAAAAATACATGCCTGTATATTTTTTGCATAATATAACATGGAAGTCACAGATATTTATAAATTCCAACCTATCATGAAACAATCATATAACTCAAACTTGTAGTTTTCAGTTATCATCATACTGCTTGCAATCAGTATAATTTATTTCACTATTCAGTAGACATTATTTTGGGGAAGACAAGGAATTTGATAAAATTGAGCATTTACAAAGGAAGTTTTTTTCATCACTTATAGGAGAATGACACTATTTGACCTTTCAAAAAATATTTACCTCTAAAATGAAATATCATTTAATTTTACTGCTTACAATACTAATTTTATAAAACAATTGGGTTAAGAAGTTTGTTCTGCTTTTGTTGTTTGCATGGGACTAGAAGCATTTAGTTTTAATTAACATCATCAAAAGATCACTTTTGATTTTATTATGACAGCTGTCAAATCAGTATGCATTTTTTAAAAAATTGTCATGTTTTTGTTTATTGATTCAAACATTGAAGATACAAGAAAATAAGCAACATTTCACTTTTGACATGTTATATATATTTTTAAGAAAGGTAAAAATTCACTTCATGCACTTTATGCAGTTTACAGAACCTTTTCTGTAAATTACATAAATATTGTGAATGATCAAATGCATCAAAAGTGATTTGTGAAGTTATTGCTGGAGATTTCTTACTGAATGATATACCACATTTGGGTAGATCAGCTGAGGTTGAGTGACCAAATGAAAACATTACTTGTAAATAGTCAATGTTATATAATACAGGAGATAGCCAAAACACTAAAAATTATTTGCACCAGGTGGGTTATGTTAGTCCATTTGATGTTTGACTTTCACATAAATTAAAAAAAAATTAAATGATTGTATTTCCATTTCATTTACAATTCACTATTTCATTATAATAAAAAATGTTCTGTTTAAACAGATTGTGATGAGTGATAAAATGTGGATATGTTACAACAATGTGGAATATGAATTAATTGAACCACCATTAACTATAGCATAGGCTTGTTTTCATCCAAAGAAGTTGTTGTGTATATGGTGGGGCTGGAAGGACGTGCCCTACTATGAACACCCTCCAGAGAACTAAACAATTGATACAAACAAGTACTGCTTTTATTTAGATTAAGTGAATATAGCAATCAAAAAAAGTGTCTAGAATTAGTTAAGAGAAAAAGCATAATATTCCAACAGCATATTACACTAGCCCACACATTTCTTTTGTAACTAAGCAAAAATTGTTACAATTTGGCTGAAAAATTTTTCATTCATCCATCATACACCTTCAGATTACCTTTTATTCCAATCTTTACAAAATTCTCTTTATGAAAAAAAATTAAATTCCCTGGAAGGAGTGTAAAAAGCACCTAGAACAGTTCTTTGGTGAGTAAGATAAGTTCTGGGAGGATGGAATTATGAAGTTGCCTGAAATATGGCAAAACAGTAAATATGTTCTTCAATAAACTTAATGTCAAAAATACAAAATCTGTTCTTTATTTCTACTGAATAAGTCAAACTAGCCAATAATAAGCATTTTTAACAAAGGTTTTTTAAATCTTTTCTTAATTACATATTTTTATTTGTTTTTTGTCTGAATCTTACATATTTGAAATTTAAATAACAATTTAAAATTTTAAATATTTTTAAAAAGAAATCTTTCAATATACAAATTAAGAAAAAAACCTTGCTGATGAGAAACAATTCCATCCTACATTTAAAACAAGAACTCCATGTACATAAATGTGTGTATTTGTGTTTTTATGGAGATTTATCATTATATATATGTAATTAGTTATTTACAATGAAAAATTAAGAACTTATTTTTAAAGCCATTCATTTTATATTCCGAAGCTGTTGTTGATATTTAACCTCACACACATGAACCATTTGCACATTCTATACACCATATATTGTTCTATGCAACTAAAAAGTATTGCTGGGTCACTTGGTGAAGAAATATAAATTATATAACATTTAGTTACCTGATAACAAAAAAAGCAAGTAACTTTTTAAGTAAAGTTTAAATTTCTTCTATTCAACCTTTAACAAATAACAGAAGTTGAAATTTGTAATTTGGTATAAAGTTTTCTAGATCTGCAATTTGATTTCTTTGGTGTTCATTTTATAAGATATGACAAGTAAATTAGTTTATTTTTTTAAACACTCAAAGAAATATATCCTTTGTTACTTTGGCTTATTATTATTAAATGACACTTATGGATGCATGAAAGCAGTCAATTTTGTTTTATAAATTGACTGAATATAGAGTAAACTCATTGTAAAATTAAGAAGATACAAAAATTATTCTAATTTTTAAAGCAAATAAATTACTCTTCCTTCAAACAGAAACATATTTTCTGCATTCCTTTGGGGCATGTAGAATCCAGTAGTTGTCTAAGTGTTGCTCACTACTTTGTTTACCTCAGATCCAAATGTGTTCACGGAACACACAGAAGTAAAATTCAGCAAAAATTAACTTAATATCAGAACTTTCACTTCCCTTTTATTTGTATATCACAATTTCTCTTTTCTTATAAGATACCCAAATATTAAGCTGAAATTAAAAAGTTGTTGAATTAGAAGTAATGTTAGATAAAAGAAATATGCTAAAATATAGTATAAAATCTATGCTAATCATGGGCATATGGAGTAAAACATAACTATTGCATGAGAGTATAGAAGAAAAATGAATACCATATAATGTGCAAAGATTATAAAAGGGCAAATGATGAGAGAAAAAATAGAATGAGAAAGAAACAGATTTTATATAAATACATATAGTATATATAAATAGTACAACATAAAAATCAATATATGAATAAAAAAAAGAATATTTTTCTTCTCAAAATTGTAAAGTATACCTATGCAAATTAGGAATTTAAAAGGTATCATTTAAAGTTTTATGTACAAATAATAAACAAATTCAAATCAAACTGTGATATGGAACTCATTCAAAGTGAATATAATGTAAAAGAAATATAGAACAGATTGATAAAGAGTTATTGAAGACATCATTATCATCATTTTGAGACTACCAAATTTGTTATCAATTTAACTATTGAAGGTACAAAAGCATACAAAATGAATGTTTCCAAGAAAATTAACAAATATGATTCAAATTTAAAAAACAAATGATGTGCATCATTAAGTACACACAACTATAATGCATTATGTTTTATATCAATTAAAAAAGCATGTTTTACTAGCATTTCATTTTCTGTTACAATCCATTTTCAAATTTTATAACTTAATAAAAAATCAATATTAGTTATTTACAAAGAGTGTTGAAAATTTCTCAGCCCCAAAGATTAAAAAAATTTCTCATATTTGATCATTTGGTCAGGCTACCATTTTCACCCCCACCATTTTATAATTTTACTAAGAATAAATTTATATTAACATATCTTTTAAACCTATTTGAAGTTTTAAGCTATATAAGTAAATAACAAAATTGCTGCACTTGTCCAGTAGAGCATATATAATCCAAAATAGTTTACATTTTGCTATTCAGTTTCTTTTACCAACAATTAATTTCTCTACTGATAACTTTTGAGCTATTATATTCAAATGGTCACCAAAACTATCATTTCTTTTATTCTTTTCTTAGTCAAACAACTATTGCTAGCAATAAGAAATTCAAACTTCACAGAACATTCATATTTCTGAGCCCTGTAAAGAGGTTGAAAAAGAAAATACATCACTATATCAAGTTTATATAAAATAAAATCTTCCAACAAAATTAGCTGTTAATTGTCATGTTTGATGCAATATCAATGCATTATAAAACAATATTCAAATTACTGAATTTTTTTAAGAAATGAAAATTTAAAGGAAAAAGGACTAGAATACTTATCTAAAACAAAAATATATATATTCAATTCTTCCTTCATGTGTACTATACACAGAATTATTATAATTATTTCCTTGATTCTAATGTCTGACAATAGTCTCTTAAATTTATTATTCTTAATTTCCAATACCTAGCTTAAGTGAATTTACTTTCTAAAAGGTAACTTTACATTTATCCTTTCAAAAAATTATAAATGACATAATTTTTATGATGATGTTTGAAAAATAAAAATATTTTTATCAAATCTCATTTATTTATTAATTCTTCCAAATTAATCTTACTTATTTATAGCCTATACTATTATTTTTAATAATGCAACCATAATAATCTTTACACTCACTTTACTTGAACATTTTCAATTTGTGCTAAAAAACACAATCTTATATAACATGTCTCTTAAGTTCTTTGAATGAGATATTTCAACATAGGAGTTTGTATTTTCTGAGACACTTCATGGGATATTTTGAAAAGTAGTTCACACAATTCTATTTGATACCTATCAGAGAGCATGATAAATAAAATATTGTCAAGAAAGAACACAGAATATAACTTTTCTATAAACATTTCACTGATATTTTTACATTCAGCTTATATAGCTGCAGAATTTTCAGTTTACATTTTCTATAGACTCATTTTTTGGAGTTAAAAATACAGAAAAAACTATAAAGTGATTAGAGTAAATCAAACAAATAGTATTCAGTGATTGCATATGACTTAAATAAATATAAAGCTATACTTTCTAAATGTCATCATTAGTTCAAAGTATCAGTAAAAATTTGAATAGATGTAATATATTATCTTTTGGGTTAAAGATTCCAAAATCCTAAAAGTGAATTTATAATCCATATCTGAATAGTATAGAAAATTGTTCATCTGCTATATAATATTTCATCACACTTTGGCTGCATGAGTGAGAATATAATGTCATGTATATTATCAGCTATTTATATCTACAAAGAAAGAATCCTAATGAAATACTACTACAAATAACATTATATAATTGTATTTCCCATATAACAATTTAATGACACAAAATTGATGTGTACATATATCAAACTATATGAACAAAACCTGACAGTTAAAAAAGTCAACAGCAGTCTATGTACTTACAATGAATGGCTAAAAATGTTTTGGGTGATAATTTCAATCATGTATTTCACTTGTGTGACTAAAGGAAATTTAAAACACAAAAATCATAATGAATATAAGTAGGTGGTTGATAACAGTTTATAGACATGTATAATTTATATATATGCAACCTTTTAGATGTCTGACATTTAAAAATGTACAATTTCCTTAAAAAGATGAGAACAACTTTACTTTGGGAAATATGCATTTATGTTGTTACTGAAGTCTGCCATTAGAACTCAACTAGAACAATTTTGTGCACATGACGAAACATTTGACATTATAAGGTCTGTATTTCAGTTTCTTACGTGATTCAAGTTATTTCCTAGCAGAAATGAATTTTCATCAAATATAAATATTTATATTATAATTTATTTGAGAAAATCATGGTACAATTAACAAAAAATACGGATCATATTCAGTGTCAGAATATTTTCCTTGATCTACTTTTTGATACTCTTATTTTAATCTCTATTTCAAATCATTCATTTCCAATTTGAGTTAAATGGGTCAGCTGGTGCAGGATCATAAATGACGGAAAAGTAGGTTTTTGTTTTTCACAAATTTATTTTATAATCCAGTGATTATCATATCAAAGCAAGACAATAATTTTAAATATTCAAAGAAATACTTATATTTAAATTGTATGCAAAACATATAGAACATCTAAATATTTAAGCAGATTAAGAACATAAAATTGTAATATAATCTCTGGTTTTGTTAACCACTGATCAATAAATTAAAAAAATTGAAAAATGTATTATTTTTCAAGTGAAAAGCCTTTTTAATATTTTGCAAAATGCTATGCCAAAAGTAAAAGTACTGAGGTTTCTGTTTACAATTCAAAAATTTTGATGTATGGTTTCATTGTGATTTGTCATAGGATTTTCTTGTGTTCACTTAACTTTGCACAAACTATTGCACATTTTGACTGAAAACTTGAAACTTCAATGCAATTCAAAAATTACTTTTTCTACAGAATTATAAATTCTAACACAATGAACACTCCATATTTTTTTTATTAAAAAGTTTTTATTTAGTTCTTTTTTAATTCTCTTTAATTCCACATATTTAGGCTAATTTTATTTCTTTTATTCAAGATTTAGCTGTCCTCCTTTTATTCATCTCTCTCCCTCTCTCTCTCCATTTTATTATAACACACAACAAAAGCATAATTACTAACAACAGCAACAGTATGAATGAATGAATTGCACTTATACATGATTTCTTACTTCACAGCATTCTGATGAAAGCTCCTGAGAGCTGTTAGTTAATTCAAGTGATATCAGTTATGCACTTTGATGTCTAAAAACAATGACAGTCACCTGCATAGGTAAAAGTCTTTCAGTTTAAGGTAAATTGACACCAAATGTAAAAGGAAGAGAACTCTCAAGAAATAATTAATAATAACAACATAAAAAACAACATAAATAGAAAATAGCAATTCAAGCAGAAAGTTGAAGCAAATTATTTTCACTTGTTTATTTTTTTTAATTTCTTTATTCTTTTCACAATTTTTCTTGGCATTTTTCTGTTTTACGAACACAGGGTGCAAAAAAAAAACAAAAACGAAAAAAAAACATTAATTGCTGTAGCGCTCCTGCCAGTGCCAAGATAGACGGACAGATATGGATTTGTGTGTTGTGCGGAGAGATCAGGCTACCTTGAGAAGGTAGATGTGTAATAAAATAACCGTGGTTGGTAATGATGTGATGAAGTCGCCATTTTGCTCGGCTGCTGGCAGGGAGGTAATCAATCAAAACAACACCTACCTGTCGAATGAAGCTGTTGGAACTGTCTGAAAAACTGCCATCTGACCGCTTAAACTTCCCTCCTTTGCGTTTCGATCCCTTTCCCTGATAAAAATAAAGAAAGCAAACAACAAACATACAACAGCAGCATAATTAAATTTTTTGACAACTTTGCCCTATTTTTATTTTGTACTTCGTTTCATGACTGAAATTTTATATTAAATAAAATTAAAAGAAAAAAGAAGACTCGTCGGCCGCATCATTTATCAGCCTCTAGTCAAGTAACACTTTGGCTCTAATTTAAAACAGGCAGTTAAAAAAAAAAAGAACCAAAACTAAATCAGAAATGGAAAAGAAAATTACGGAAAAGGTATAAGAATGGAAAAGAAAAAGAAAAAGTGATCGTTGTACGTACATATGAGTTTATGAATGAGCCTACACCATTTCACAAGCGACGCATGGGGAAATTCTTACAACCATTTGAAATTAAACTCAAAGCTTATGATCAGCACATTTCACTAGAATTTATGATTTTTTTTTAATCAATATATTTTTTTTAATCCTTTTATTACTCAACTGAGTCATAACAAAAAAGAAATTTACATCTGGCTTGTGGGAGAAAGGAACTCAACTGAATGATGTCGCGGTGATAAAGAAAGACGCTAGTTAAACTTAAAAATAAAATTATAATTTTTTCTGGATTTTTTTAATGGGAGAGAATTAATAAAAATCTAAATTAAATAAAATAAGAAACTGACGTCTTTTTTCTAATTTAATGAATGCCTGAAATGATGAAAATATACGTGATACATTTTTGTTTCCAAAGTTGAAAGTTGCAAAAAAATTAATAAATAAAATAAAAAATCGGGTTCATTAAATTCTCTCTGGAGAAGAAAAGGCTAAATTTCTGAACGAATTTACGAAAAAGTCTTTTTAGAAAGAACTTTAATGCGAATTTTAAAAATTTCCTTACAACAAACAACATAATGTAGAAAATAAAAAAAAAATAAGGTTTTATAAAACTGTTTTTTCGTCAAGTCACGGAAAATTAACGTCACAGACACCGAATGAATGAGTGATTACAAAATGAGGGATCAGTATCATCATTTATTATTCTCTTTATTAAAAAAATGATGAGTATATATTTTTTTTTTAATAATAGGAAAAGTACCTGCACAATTTGATAGTTAGATTTTTCTTCCCTGTCATGAAGATTATTTGTTTTTCTCTTTGTACATCAATCGCTGGTTTAAGTTTAATTGAAGTGGTAAAAATTTTAAAACTAAACAGCAGCAGAACAGATTGAACATCATTTTTTTTTAAATAATTAGGACAAATAATTTTAATCATTAAGTGCTATAGAAATAGAGTTATTTCATTATAAATTGGATGCATTACATTCAAAATGAATAAAAAAAAAAACAATCAATTTGTGTAGTGAAATTATTTTATAATGGGATTGTTGTTCCATTTTTTCATTGTACCGTTCATTTTTTAAAAGAAAAAAAAAAAACAAAAACGGTACAAACATAATTACACTTGAACTGAATACAATTTTCTTTTAAATTTACTAACAAAATTCTAAGAACTTGAAATTAATCCCTCAGAATTAGTTAGTTAAGTTAAAATAAATAAAAGCAAATAGAGTACGGATAATTCGAAAAAGACGGAAGAAGAATCATCAACATTTTTCCAGTTTTTCTATGTCAATGTCACTCATCTTCAGTAAAAATAAATTATTCCTCATCATTCTATATTTTAGTTTTACATCTGTGATGTCACATGCCATGCCTTGACATATTAATATTGTTCATATAAAAAGAGAAAGACAGACATGATGATCTTTTTTGTAGTCATGAAACGCAAACTGCCATGGAAGATGGACGTCATCATGAGTGTCAGTATTAAAAATTTAAAAGATTTAATAACAATAAAAACTTATTCTTTTATTTAGAATAGTCATAATGATTAATGTTTATGCTTTATGGTCAACATAAATTTGAAATGTTACACAGCTAAGCAATAGGTAAATATAGGATTTTTTCCGTTGTCAACCTCACGGGGAAACTGAAAGTGTCGTCAAGGTAAAAAAAAAAGAAGGTAAGATCTAATAAATTGAAAACCATATTATTTTTACTAGGGCTCATATTGCAAATAATCCGTTTTACTTCTGACTACTGACTACGAGTTTGCGAAAAAAAAGAAAATGTGGATGGTTCAATTAATAGAGGAATTCAATTGGCAGAAAATATCCAAAAAATCAAATGAGACCATCTTTATTCTTTATTTTATCAATATTATTGAACTAAAATACGATATCTTTCTTAAAAAAATTGTATTCTTCCAGACTTAAAAAGAAAACTACTATTAAAATTTGAATGAATCTATCAAAAAACTTTTTAAAAAATAAATATCTATTTGCTTTCTTTGATTATGAATATTGCTGAAAAGTTTTTAATTACACGCAATATGAAATAAGGGTAAAAATCACACTCATTTCTAGTAACGTTTTTACTTTTAGACATTTTTATTCCCACACGATTTTTTTGTTGTCTGAAATTGAAATGAAAACATTTTATTAAAATTGCATGTTATTTTATTTTTTATAAGCATATCGACTCGCTTTACTCACAAATAATAAGTCAACCTACACATTTTTTTTCTAGAACGAAAAAAAATGGTGAAGCATAGGAAATAAATGTTTGCTCGTAAAAAGGAAAGCGAAAGTAGAAAATATAATTTTAGGGAGGAAAAAAAGGTAAAAAAGAAAACTAAAAACAATCTCGGGTGAGAAAGCTAAAGTATAAAGATGTGGCTGGGTCCAGTCGATCGACTAGGAAGAAGATCCAACAAGTTACTGACTGACTAGTCATTAATCTGGCATCTTTACAAGATTGTAAATGTAGATTTATTTACTAAAAAAATGAAAATAATCGCAACTTATCCTGACAGACGGAGAAGAAGAAAATCAACACTGAACAGTAAATAATTAGTTCATAAATAAAGAAAAACAGAAACAATAATAATTCCAAGAATATGGATGATGATGATGATTGAAAAGGAAGCAAGGCAACAAGCCAATGTTGTCGGGAAATGGATGGAAGAAGGAAGGAGAAATGAACACGGGGACGCCTCCCTTTCTTCAAGAATTATCGGATTCTGGTTCGATTTTATAGAAACATGAATAAAAAGAGAATAATGATTTGGAAGTAATATTTGGGGCCTAAGATAACCATTAGTAAAAAATAGAAATATTTTTCAATAAAGACGATATGAAAGGTACCTGTGTTACGGTTTGCATGTCGCCATCTAACTCTTGGTAATGAGATGAGGGTCGCGCCATGATACGCTGCAGCCTGCCTGCTCCATCAGACCCCGGAGATGTGGTCCGTCCGTTCGTCGGCCTCGGCTCCTGCCACAGTACACAAGTGCAAGCAGAAATCCATTGACAAAAAAAAAAAAAAAAAAAAAAAAAAAATTCAAAAGAAAGATCCTCTAGGAGATTCCCAGCTTGTCCGGGAAAATATTGAAGGCGATAATTAAAGAATTATTTAACTTGATCCAGAGTATACGTGCGGTGCGTGCGTGCAAAGACGGCCGAGGCACGACGCCTAGCCACGGCAAACCTTCCGCCAATAATTCTGTGAAAGAGCAGGGAGAAGAGGAAGTTCGCTCAATTTATTCCTTTTATTCGGCCAGGCGACTCGAAACGTTAGTTCTGGGGTGTTTAAGGCCTCTTTTAAATCTTTCTTCCATCCGTCTGTGTGTAACAGGCGATCTAAGAAAGTGGACGGTGATTGTTAGTGCAAAAATGGCTAGAGAAATGATGAAGAAAAGGAGTTTGACTGTGACGACACACGCAAACGTGACGAACACATTTCGTGGTTGGTTTTTCTGGCCATTAATGTCGCATTATTTTGATCACTTGTTTTTGGCTGTTTATTTAATTTTCTTATTTTTATTTATTTTTCATCCATTAAGTGACTGATTCTCTGTTAGTGCCACAACAAGTTTACCCCTTCGTGGAAAAGAAGATGGCCCTGCCAATGTACGATGAGGAGGGTGAAATGATGGGAAAAATCGTAAGCAACAAGCCTAATGGAAGTGGAAGGAGAAGAACAGTCCATGGCAAGAACAGACAACTGGAGGTTGGAGAAGGTTGTCTTTAAAATTCTGAATGAAATAATGCTATCATGTGAACTGGAAATATATCAGTTATGGAAGAGAAAAAGAAAGACGTGAATGAAAAGATTTTTGGAAGAGGGTGGGAGCTTTCTGAATAAGATTGAGAAATTGTGAAATCCAGGGAATTTCTCAGGGAGGGAAGGAAGGAGGTTCCATGGAAATGGATAAAGTAGAGTATGAATAAATGGAAATGATTTTCAGGAGAATGACTGCATAAAATAGTTCAATGAAAAATGGCAAATCAAACTGAGATGGCACCACACAGCTGATTGAATTGGATGGATAGATGTGTTTAACTAAAGAAAAAACAATTGCTATAAAGTCAAACAGTAATGAGAAGACAGATTTCAGTGGGAAATAAAAAAAATTAATTAACTCTGAGGAATATCACTTGGTTATTTAAACATCTGTTTATATGCACTTCAGGCTGTTAGTATCTGTGAATCAGAAAAATAATTTGTAGTTATTTCTGACCATATTTATTTGTACTCAAATGTCAACTGACCAGGCTTGCTAGATTAAGCTATATTTGAAAGCCAGGTGATTATCTTATGAGCAACACAATTTGGGCCAGCTTATTTTTAAAAGTAGCTTAAAAAGTTGAAACTTGTGAAAAAATTCAAAATTTTATATATATACACACAAACACACACACACACACATATATATATATATATATATACATATATATATATTTACTAAAATATAGCCAATGCAATGCTCAAGAGCCACTCAAGGTAGAAGATTTTGGAACACAGTATGTGATATGAATGTAAGAGAAGGTAAAAGAAAATGAAGATTTTATATATATACTAGCAATAGAGTCCGGTGTTGTCCCGGGGATGTAACAGTAAGAGATAGATCAAGTATCGACCATCATGAAGACTGAAAAATAAAATTGACAAAGATTATTGTTTAAGGTTGACGGACACACATGTCTTAATTAGTTTTTTTTTGTTTTTTGTTTTTTTTTACGAATTGGTCAAACCCAAACTTAAACAAAAACATTGTTTTCAATCGTTATGAGTCTATCGATTGAATAGAATTTTATTATAAACAATTGTCTTGTAAATGGAATTTTTAAAGCATTCTGAATGTAAAAATAAAGAAAAAAGTGTGTAAGAAAAAAAGTGAAATTTTGTTGAAATCGGTTGAAAAATGTAGGAAATCCAATCCCATATATAAACGAACACACACACACACACACAAACAACCTGGGTTTTATAATAAGTATAACTCGATATGAGTTGTCCCCCTTTCATTCTGGCGACAGAATCGTGTTTTCAAATTGACTTTGTGCAAAAACAATTGTGTTTTTCCAATTTTTGGAGCTGTCAGAACCACCGCAAGGTAATTTTACACAGTCCTGTGAAGTTTTGTTGAAATCGGTTGAAAAATGTAGGAAATCCGATCCAATATATAAATGTACAGACACATACACACACACACACACACACACACACACAATCTGCGTTTTATAATAAGTAAGATATATAATAATAATAATTTTATATATATATATATATATAATAATAATAATAATAATAAAATATAATATTATATTCTTACTCTGTCCTGGACATTGAGTTTTACCTGGATTCTATCCTCTTGGAAACGTTTATATGTATATGTATTTGTATGTATGCATGTATATATATTTATATATTTTTTAGATATTGTGTATATTAACCACTATTATATATATATATATATATATATATATATATATATATATATATATATATATACAGTATAAAATTGAATAGATAAGTTGGCTAATAAAACAAGGGCAACACGAAAGGCTACTGATGTGATCAGTACAAAAACATATATTAATTATTAACCAAAGAAAGAAATGAAACACAGAAATTAAGGTCCCAAGTTTGGAATTTTCGGCATACCTGTGTCCTTCAATGTAATTATTTATGAATTCAGTTTGATCAGGAACACATTTCTTTAAGGGGCATTTGAATTCATAGATAGTGTTCGTTCACTGTAATTTTGACTTTGCTGGTGTGTTGTTATTTTTGAGGATAAGGATATTCTAAATTTTAAAAACTACTAAACCAAACCAAGGTATCATAGTGTCACTTGATGTTGAAAATTTATTTACAAACGTCCCCATCGATGAAATCATTTACATTATCTTCAATTCTGTGTATACTAATAATTCTATCCCTCTGCCATCCATCAAACAATTTATATTCAAAAAATTACTACATGCATACACAACCAAAGTCCCATTCTATGACCATAATGGCAACATTTACACCCAAACTAATGGTGTTAGTATGGGAAATCTACTCAGCTCATCCTTTTCCATTTATTACATGTCCTAATGTATAAAATATGGTATTTACACAGGTCTGTAAACCTAAAATGTCTATATGTCTGCTATGCAAATGATATTTTTTTTATTTTTGCAAATAACACTAAAGAAATAGGTACTCTTAAGATCACATTTGAAAAAACTCAGTCCTTAACTTTACCTACGAACTTAATCAAAAAAATAAACTCCCATTCTTAGATGTTCTTGTAGAATATAGTGACAACACTTTTATCACCTCATTATATAGAAAACCCACTAGTAGAAACCCTTATCACCTTAACTTTAAAAGTGAATGCCCACTCAGATAGAAAATAGCAGTGATAAAAACTTCCTAAAAAGAGCACACCAGAGTTTATCCTCTCAACTATTCTTCCTTAAAGAACTCAATAATGTAAAACAGACACTAATTTACAATAGCTTCTCTAACAACCTTATAGACCACCAAATTAGACTATTTCTCCTCAAAGTAAATAATAATAGTGAACATACAGTCAAAAATAACAAATATTTTCTACAAAAACCAAATGCACATTAAGTACAAACAAGATGAATCTTCACTTAGAAATATTATAAAGAAATACACTACCACAATTGACCTGAATAAAAAAATCAAATTAATTATCTACTACAAAAATTTAAAACAGCTAACTTTATCCTCAAAAATAACAACACACTAAGAAAATCAAAATTACAACGAATGAACATTATCTATGAGTTCAAATGCCCCTTAAGGATCTGTGTTCCTGATCAAACCGAATTCATAAATAATCACATTTGGTCACATGACTACATGCTTATCCAGACGCCTTATGTTACACCTATCTGACTACAGCTCTATTAGATCCCATTTAAACACACACACAAACTTACCAAACTCCATCTGAAATATACTACTAGCGGAAAACACAAACATAATAACCTCATCCACATGTAAAAAAAGATTAAAAATAATGGAAGCCTTAATAATAAAAAAGAAAAAGCTAACACTTAATAATATTAACTATGAATACAGCCACAATGTGCTAACTGTGTTTGCAAAATAAAACATCTCTATAGCACTAAAAACATACACACAACGCATACACCCAATTAAATTGAAAAACTAAATTCACCCTTGATAATGGCTAAAAGTATAGCCAAAAACACTTGGAATTGCAGGACATTTGGACAGTTTCTACAAACTCTGTGTTCAAAAAAAGAAAACATTTGTTTGAACACAAGAAAAATTAAACAAAAAGCTTAATCATATTACCTTGTCTGTCGTTTTTAATGAAGCATGCATAAATGAAGGATTGCTGCCTAAATATACAATATATATATATATATATATATATATATATATATATATATATATATATATATATATACACACACATAAATACTTATATTATGAAATGTATTAAGTCAGACAATTATTTTGATATATTTTCTGTTTATACATTATTTGGATAGATACAAATTTTTAAGTAATTACTCTGTTTATAATAAACAGTATTAACTACATTTACTGGCCTGAATATCTGAGAAATATTGTAGAAAATATGTGAATTGAACATATATCCTACACGGAACTGCCATTTGGCCTGATATGCTATATCATGGCAAATTTTTGTTTAAAAACAGTAATATGACTTTGCTAACCAGACACTTCCTCTGTAGCTAAATGGTATAGCACATCATGCCAAATGACAGTTCCGTGTAGGATACAGGTTTGATTCCTGTTTGAGGACATATTTTCTATAATATTTCTCAGACATTCAAATCAGTAAATGTAGTTAATACTGTTTATTATAAACAGAGCATTTACTTAAATATTTGTATCTATAAAAATAACATATAAACTGAAAATATATTAAAAAATATATATATATAATAAAATAAGAATGTTAGGTATTAATATGTATATTATAATTTGATTTAAAATATGGTTTTTATCGCTACACAGTTCTAACCATGTTTCAAAAATGGAAGCAAAAAGCTACGAATTTAATTTTGTAATTACATTAAAGACATTAGTTCCATTTCATCCTCAAGCGAAAAATTCACTTGAGGATGAAATGGAACGAATGTCTTTAATTTAATTACAAAATTAAATTCGTAGCTTTTTGCTTCAATTTTTGAAACATGGTTAGAAATGTCTAACCATATTTTAAATCAATTAATTTATAATATTAATGCTCTGTAAATTTACATTGAGCACTATTTTGTAAAAATAAAAATATCTATAAGAACACCGGATTATATATCTTACTGTTCTTTCTTTTTATTTGTATGTACATATATATATATATATATATATATGAAAGTGGACATTGATGTCAACACCCAGAGTTAGTTTCATGCTTGAATGTAGTCAATGGCCTGACAATTGCATTCAAGCATAAAACAGACTGTTGCTTTTGGGTGTTGGCTTCAATGTTCACTTTTATATTTACCTACACTCTACCCCTGATATTGAATACTTTAATCCATAAACATAGCATAACTTAAAGCTATTTTATCACACACACACACACACACACACACACACACATATATATATATATATATATATATATATATATATATATCTTTTAAACCAGAGATTAGAAATTATGTCCTGTTGTATACATACTAAAAAAGTTCCTTTTGGTTTCATTTGAAGTGTTATAAAAAGAACGTATGTATATTTCATTTAATCCCCCACCAAAACATTTCCAATATACTTGCTTTCCTCCTCCTCCACCTTACCTTTTATCACACCTCATGTTGCATGCTTATTCATTTATTTATTTTTTTTTAAAATATAGCATTCATAATTTTTTATATTTAAAAAATATAGTATTAAGAAATCAATTGATTCAAATTGCCTGAAGATACCAAAAGGTTAAAACCAAGGTAGTGGAATTGGCTGATTTACTAATTTTCTATACTATATATGATGGACTCTCCCATCATTTTTGACATATGATTGTCTTTCAGTTCAGTTTTATGTTTATGTTTCATATGAGGCAACAATCCTGCATGGGATTTACAAACAAGTCCACATGAGGGACATGCTAAAAAGTTGACCATCATATGGGCTGATGTATTAGCCTGAGATTTAGCGTTGGTTCTTAATTCTCTCAGATGGTTGAGACAATTCTTTTCAAAGTTTGTTATGCCATGGTAGCAGGTGTTTCTCCAGTTTGCTCAGTTTTCAACAGCAAGCTCGAACTTGGGATATTTGCAGCATTTAAATTGTATTTAAGTTTGTCCTTATACATATATATATATATATATATATATATATATATATATATATATATATATATATATATATATGTGTGTGTGAAAAAATGTCACTTAGCTGATTGATGTTACCTTCAGCATCCCGATTCCAGAGTTTCATAGATGGACATGTTCAGCCACCCTTCAAGCATTATCAGCAATTTACTGCTTATATTTTTTCTTTTTATATACATCTAACATTAGTGTAAATTTTCTTCTGTATTCTCTGTGTTTGTGTGTGTGCTTGTCCATGTGCTCAAGTGCACCCATCTGCATGGATGTGTGTCATGATCATTTTGCCCTTTTCTTTGATTTTTTTATTTGTAGTAGACTTAGTCTGGTTTTGATCCAACTCTAGACATTGTGACTTATTTTTATTTATGGGTATTTTAATTTTTTTGATAAGGAAGTGGTATTTCATTTATTTACTTTTATATATAAATAACTGATATTAATACTTAGGTAATAAATATTTTATACATATATATATATATATATATATATAAGGGAGAGATTATAATTGTTCTGAGAGAAAAAGAAAAGTGTATATTTTAAACAGAAGAGAGAAGACACAAATGTTTTTGGTTATAATAGATTTTTTAAATATATATTTTACATTATTTCCCATATTTTTGCTACACTTCCAGTCTCATGATCTTCATCAGGCAAAGAGTGGTTACTTCCACATATTATTAAAAGGAAGTAATTTTCCTTGTTTTCCAATGTTTAAATGTTGTCTTTTGTGTGTAGTAGTAATCCAAATTTTCCTTGGACTCTGGGCAAAAATATTCTTCTGCTTAAGGGGTAATAAAAGAATTAGGATTGGTCAGAGAAAGGGCAAAGGAAGGAGTTCATTGGTCTTATTTTTTTATGACCCCTGTATCTTCTTAAACCTATCTCCATTTTTCGTGTATTGTGTGTGTGTTTTTGCTAGAATGTGTATACATATTCCTTCTCCGTACATATATATTGTTTTAATATAAGGAATTAGTGTATAAATATATATATATATATATATATATATATATATACACACACACTCCCTATGTTGTGTAGGGTTCGTGTGTGTGCTTGTGGTTAGTCTATTGTGTTTCTTTTCCAGTATGTGTATATATATTCATTCCCCATGGATACTTGTATGTGTGTGTGTGTGTGTGTGTGTGTGTGTGTGTGTGGTCCAACTAGTGTATTCAGCCATTATGTGTGTATGCTGTGTGTTTATATGTGTGGGGTTATGATTTGTTTAGTGCTGGTTTAAATTTGTCTATGAAGTTTTTTCTTGTATTTGTAGGTAAGAATAATGGCCTGTTTGATATATTGACATATTTTAAACTTACCTTGATTACATTTGTAGATGTGTTGTGATACAAAGAGTTTTCTGTTGTATTACCCACAAGCACACACACAAATGAAATATACATACTTTCTTTTTATCCTGGTTCATATGAACTCAGAAGGAACTTTTTAGTATGTATACAATGGGTCATAATTTCTGCTCTCATTCAAAAGATGTTTTTGTTCTGGAAATGTTATTATAGCTAATTTTTCTTGCTGACAAAGGTTGCAGATATTACTATGATAATTGTAAGGTTTGGCTTTTTTTTAAATTTTCCAATTTACAGTCAGATCAAGAAAGTTTTTTATAACAAAATTCATCCAGTACAAGGCCTGAAAACTATTCCAGGTAGACGGATACAATCAAAATAATAATATGATATGAATGGAAGAGAAAATAGTAAGTAGTGAAAATTATGAGGATAAGCAAGGAAGATAAACCTTTCACTTAAAGAGGTCAATATAGAAGTGTTCAGAGAAGCATCCACAATAGATATTGTTCCACAATCAGTTCTTGGTAAAAAGTTGTCTGAGTGGAACTTTCTTTTTTACATTTGGAATATGGAGGAAATGGAAGTGCATCCATAAATATTGGTATCATCAGCATAAATTTTCACTGCTGATCTGAAAATGTTTCTAGGCAGATCATTAATAAAAAACAAAAAAAAGAATAGGACCAAAGTGAGACTCTTGCGAATGCCTGTAACATTTAATGTTGCCAATGAAAAGGAAGTAACTACAGAGAAGTGATTTTGATCCACACTGACTGCAATATAGTTATGACTTGGGTATCAAACTAAGCTACATTTAGTAAATAACTCTAACATTCATCAGAAAGTAACAGTATTATTTATGTTGCTTAAGAATTTTACAAGTACATATTATCAAAGGAGCATTTTCCTTTGATTTAAAACAGTGTTTCTCAACCTGTTTAAGCAACAGCAAACTTAAGAGCAAATGAAAATATCACAGCACACTTAGCAAAATTTTTAAAGGGTATACATTTAAATGTTATGAAATAAAACCATACATTTTGAATTAAACAAAGACTGTTAAATACAAATATATGAAAAAAGGTTAATATTCATTTATTCAAATAAAGGAAAATTTTAAAAAGTTTAATTAAAAAAATAAAAATAGTTTTTAAAAAATGAATATTTAAACAAAGTATTTAAAATAACATAATTAAAGAATAGTGAAAAGAATTATTTGAAAAAAAGCTTAATACTTATTCATTTATTTAAATATTAATGCTGTACAATTACTACTTCCACACACATATATATGTATGCCGTGACAATATTTTGTAACACACTTAAGAGGATAGCATAGCCCACTAGTGTGCCACAGAACAGCAGTTGAGAATCACTATTTTACAACAAAGTTTGGCATAGTTTGATTTTCTTGAAATTGAGTTTCAAAACTTCTGCATGTTCAACATTGTACTATTTTGTTGTTATAATGACCTGTGTAGGCATTTTGTTATAGTACTATTGCTACTACTATATTAGCTTTGAGCTGAGCCACATTTGTTCTAGTTTCTGTAACCTTTTGGGAAATGCTGATTATGTCCATGTAGATTTATATGAAACTTTAAAACAGTAATCAGTCTTAAGTAGGAAAGACTAATAACAGTTAATAATAATAATGATTAGGTTGGAACCATTTTCTATCACTTTTCAAATCTGCATCAAAGTGATCATTTGCATACAAAATAAGCTGGGACACTTATCAATATAATCGTTCCTAATTCAACATTAATTTTCTGTTTTCAATTACAAGAGTCAAATGAGCTTGTGATTATTTATGTTAAATAACAAGAACTAATAGTTCAGAAATTTCTTATTCAGTAGAGTTATATATAATTTTATGTTGGGTCACATTTCTCAATCATGTATTTATGACCAAGGCTGGTAATGATAAGAAAGCAGACTTGAAACTCAATGAAAATAATTTTTTATTTCTGATGGTATATTAAGCAAAAGAAGAGGTTTGTCACTAAAATGTGTCAGGAAGCAATGTTCAGATAACTGTTAAACATTTAAAGAGAAAGTATATAAAATAGTAGAACCTGAGTTGGGTAATCTTTTTCAGTCTAAATTTCTCAGATGAGGAGTTAAGTCATTGTTATTTCCATTATTTCCAATCTTTGTCATTATTGCAGTATTCCTGCTGTTGAACCCTCTGGCTTTCTTCAGGTGTTAATCTGGTTAACTTTTTTTTTTTTTTTTTTTAAGCGTTTCACCCCAAGCAAGGCAGGAAGCCACTAGGACGCAAGGGGTTACAGAAAATTTGGAACAAGATCAGATTGGAGTGATAGAAGAGAAGAAAGGATGAGGAGAAGGGTAGTGGATAGATCAAGGCAACTGGAGATGTCGATTGACATTACATTTGAATAGCTGGAGATTATAGCTTTCAGGGAAACTGGAATAGGGAAGGGAGTTCCACAGGTGAGACATGAAGCTATTGGAGTAGAAGAGATGGCTACATTTAGGAGTTTCGACAGTGAAGGGGTGAGAGCGGGATGCCAGCCTCGTAGGGCCCTTGAACTCATGAAGTCTGGGAACCAGCGAATGCAGCTACTCAGAGCAATTGCCATGAAAGTATTTGTAAAACAGACAGAGAGAGGCGACAACGCGTCTGAGAGAAAGTGACTGTAGACGAGATACCAGAGCAGGACCAATTATATTGCATATCCACCTCTGGAGCATATCAAGAACCCCGAGGCAAACAGAAGGGGCTCCAGACCATATATAGCAGCAATAATTTCAAACTGATCCTTTTATTTTCTATGGAAATTCTGTCTGATATGGAGTAAGAAATAACTGAACAATACTAAATAAGAGCAAGTGGAGATATCCCTAAACATGGTCAGTAGACCAAGAACAACCTACCTTTAGATTAAATAAAGAGGTCAGTTTGAAATTCCCTGAAAGTTAACTAGATAGACAAGCAATTCATGAAGGCCTAAGAACACAACAGCCAAAAAAATTGTGATAATCAATGAAGATCAGGAAAATAACCTGGATATAAATAATGTAAATAATGAATTTAATCTAGATTCTTCTAGTTCTAGGGAAAGATATATATTGTTGTCTTTATTAGTACTGCTCAGTTATTGCTACTCCAGTTTTCATTGAGTTTGAATCTGTACTATCCAGCCCAGAGATTGAATTAACAATTACTATACTGCCAAATTCATGAAACCTTGCTTTAATCCTCAACACTATTTGTATATTATCTTTACTGATATAATAATTAGAGAATAGTACCACATATAAAATAACTCACTTTGGGCACTTCGACATGGTCTAATGGTTAGCAAGCTTTCTTCACTAGATCTATTATGACTGAATAGTGAGTTGAATCCTCACTTGGTGATTGACACTTTTGGCCGTGGACCACATCTAAGCTGCGCTTAGAAAATCATTTTACAGGGCATCTCGAGGTGATGTAATGATTAGCAAGCTTGTCTTGCTAGAACAATTACAACTGAGTAGTGAGTATGATCCTCACTGGGTGCCCCCTACTTTAAGCCTTGTGCCACATCTAAGCTACATTTGGAAAATCACTATAAAATAACTCACTTTAGAATAGTTTGCTATTTCTCACAACTGTATTTATCCATTGGTAATATGATAACTAATAAATTGGATCATGAATGTGATAACCTGCCTTTTGATATAATGTCATATCTTATATCTGGGTTTATTCTTTGGTGATATTGCAACTAATGAATAGGACCATGGATGCGATAATCTACCTTTTGTAGTGTTTTATTCTTTTGCAAGATGACAGCATATTTACTTTGCTGAATGATAATTAGTTAATGTTTGCTTAACTTTATGTCCTATGAGCAAATCCATGTTTTAAGTGATTTTATACTCATTTACATTATTAAAATACTTTCACACATTTATGTATATATTATATTTATTAGATATTCTGTTACATGCATTAGTTGATATATATCAAAATGAAATCATTTCAAATACACACTAAAGACTTTCTATTTCTATCAATTTTTTACAAGCAATACCTAACACATGAAATATCATGTTAAAAATATGTTTAGCAATGAACTAGCAGGAAGAGATAAAGTATCCTATGTAGATTTCTTCAGGCTTTCCATGGGAAAGACATAAACATTAAAACCAAGTTTCATATCTTCAATTTTTCTGGTTATAAAATCAAGGTTTGTATTTGTCAAAAATCATACATATGTTTCTTTTATACTCCTTTCTACTTATTCCTTCATCTCAGCATCTTGCTGTGTTCAGTGTATATTATATAGCAGAGTATCACAAAGTATTAGGCTGACAGTTATACAATCACAACAGGTGATATGACTACCAGTTGGCTGTGCATAAGAAAAATACTAACACAAAAGCAAAAATATATGGACATATTGTAGATATACATGTTATGTTCATGTCCAGCTTAGTTAAGTACATGAACATACTTTTAAAATCTTTAAAAGTGCTGTTTGCCTTGTTTCAAGGGGTAGATTAGAATAAAATCAAAATAAATTTGAACAATGTTTCTTTCTGTTATGATGATAGATTCAGATTTATTTTTTCTGAAGTAACAGGGATACTAAAATCAAACAAGTACAAAAATTTAAATAGCTGGGAAGTGTTCTAACAGAGGACAGAAAACATGACACTGAGATCTAAAGACACATTGGCATGTCCAAAGATGCATTCCAAAAGCTAAGCAGAATATTAAGAGACAGAAAAATTTCATCACATACAAAAAAAAGAGGATTGAACTATTACATATCTGCCCTCTTGCATGGCAGTGAATGCTGGACGGACAATCTCAAAGATGAAGAAGAGACTTGAAGCAAGAGAAATGTCGTTCTACAGAAAGATGCTGAGAATAACATGAACTGAACATGTGAGTACTGATGTGGTTTTGGAGAAAATGGAAGCAAAAAAGAAACTTATACTTAACATTAGGAAGAGGCAGTTGAATTTTCTCAGGCATGTAATGAGGAAAGAGGGCTTGGAAAATCTGATACAAGACAGATTGAGGAATAGCTGCACGTAACATACTTGATGAGCAAAAGACAAAACTTATTAAGAGATACAAGGGACAGGAAGATGTAGAGGGCCATGATCTCCTACATACTAAAAGGACATGTCATATAGAAGAAGAAATACTTTTTATGTAAGTTGTAGCTAAAGTCATCATTTCAGACAGGTATATGAAGTTAATGCATAAAGAAAAATATCAATGCTCAATGACAGGAGAAGATACAGTTAAGAATACAGGAATTTTGTTATAAGTTCTGTTTTATTATTGAAATTCTAAGTAATGAAAAGATCATTATTGTTCTTATCTGCTACAATAAATCCTTGGCTTGACAGACAAAGAAACAGATACAATGTTTTATTTTAGTCAGAAAAATAACAAACAAGATAGTTTTATGTCCATATATATATATATATATATATATATATATATATATATGAAGAAATATAGTTTTAAAGTGTGCTGTATTTATGGGATAAAGTGCTCAATATCAGAGATAAAGCATATGTAAATATAAATATAAAAGTGAACATTGATGCTC
This sequence comes from Acanthosepion pharaonis, assembly GCA_903632075.3. Classification (NCBI taxonomy): domain Eukaryota; kingdom Metazoa; phylum Mollusca; class Cephalopoda; order Sepiida; family Sepiidae; genus Acanthosepion; species Acanthosepion pharaonis. The sequence goes on along the minus strand of CAHIKZ030004489.1, from coordinate 2,245,784 downwards.
AGAGATGCAATCGTCAGGCTGACAATTGCATCTAGCATGAAACAATCTGTCACCTCTGAGTGTTGACATCTAATGTTCACTTTTATATATATATATATATATATATATATATATATATATATTTTAGGCAGCATATCTTCATTCAAACATGTTTCATTGAATAATATAGATATATTGTGTCTACTTATTTTTATACTGATCCTTTCCAGTTATCTAATCAGTTTCTTGATGCTAAGATGAAATTCATCAATGCAGGTACCATAGTTTTTTTTAACCTAAGTAAATATTTTTGATCTTTTCCAAGATTGTCTTCAGGGGTAAATTACAAAGACAAACTTATTGTAACTGTGATAAAATCTGCATTCTGATGTGATGGTGATTTTTAAAAACACACATGAATTCACTCTTATATAGTTATTTTAAAATTTGAAATTCATCAACTGTAGTTATGGAATTTTTTGCAAAATAAGTGCTTCAATATAAGGGAGCTGACTGGAAATTGGTAGAAATGTAATATATATATATATATATATATATATATATATATATATATATATAGAGAGAGAGAGAGAGATATAGATATAGATATATAGATATAGATATATATGTAGATTTAAAAGGCTGACTAACAAAATTTGAAAAATAAAAAGCCAACAAAATGATACCAATATTGTCAATAAAATTGATATTTAACCTTTTGACGGAATTGATTCATGAGGAGATAGATTTTACTGTCAGAATTTTTGAACACACCTGTTCTTTTTCAACAATATGAGGAATAAACAAAGAAGTGGGACTTACTCTTCTGGGGAATGTTGTTGGTTAGCGATCTCCCCGTGGAAATTATACCCTCTGAGTAAACCCAAATTACTGTTTGAATTTATTTTGAAACTAAATTTCAACTCTGATCTGTGTCTTTCTTCTTGTCTGTTGAATGAAGATGCTAAAAGCACGCATCTGATGCCATTGACACTATGAAATGGTTGGTTGAAGTGTACAGTGACAGGGAAATTATTGTTATTGTCCGTGATGGTTCTTTTATAGCTATTGAACCTAAGACGGAATTCTGTTCCAGTTTCTCCAACATAATTTCCTATTTTGCATTTGTTGCAGAAAAGCAAATATATAAGATTTGAACTGTCACAATTAAGAGCCTGTGGTTTGAATACTATGTGAATGCCAGGGGGTGTGAAGACTTAGTATTAGAGTTTATTGCAGGTCATATTCCCTTGGTGATGTGGTGAATGATGTATACTGGATAATGTTAATAGTATGTGTAAATTGGGAGCTGGTGCCTAGTGTGAAGTGGATTTTTGCTGAATATTTTTCCAATTGTTTGGTCGAGTTTTAAATACTGGAAATCTTTTGTTAAGATATGGGAAAGCTTGTTAATGTTGTAATTAAAATAAAAAAACCATGGGAATTCTGGAATTATTCTTTTTTGTTTCATAGCTTAGGAGAGTATTTCCATTTTGTTTGGAAGCCTTAGTAATTGATATTTTGATAGTTTTAAGTGAATAATTCCTATTGAGAATGTAATTGAATAGTTGTCCTATGTGTGTTTTTTAATAGATATGTTTTATGCGCTAACATTGGCTGTAGATTATTGATTTTTTTTAGGTTGGTGGGGTGGCAGCTATTGAAATTTAGGTAGCAATGACCATCTGTGGGTTTGGTGTATAGTTTAGTGGAGATGTGGTTATTTTTAGACATACCAGTACATCCAGAAATGGAACAGAAATGGTGGAGTATTCGACTGTGAATTTGATGGAGTGGTGAGAACTGTTGAGGTGTTTTTTAAGGTCTTGGAGACTGTTCTCTCCATGTCTGGATATAAAGAAAATATCATCTGTGTATCTGTGTTAATGTAGGGGTGCTAGGTGGTAACTACTCAATATATCTTATTCCAGGGCATCCATGAATATGTTTGAATAGCTGAGAGCTATTTTCATTCTCATTGCTGTGCCTCTGACTTGAAGAAAATGGTGCTTGTTGAACATGAAATTGTTGTGCGTAAGTATGAATTGCATAATGTTGGTGATGTCTTGTGTATTGTATTCCATGTTGTGTTTTGTTGTGTTAGAAATATATATATATATATATATATATATATATATATAAAGAATTAATGAATTTATTTTGTAAAAATATATATTTCTAAAAAATTAATTGATTTATTTTTAATCTTACTTTAAATGTGGACACTTTATATTTGAAGTAGACACCCTATTTTTATTTATTAAACAGTGTGTGTTACTTTTATATCTATTTATCTATGGTTTGCAGCATTCAGAAATCTTAGTAAAGAAAATGTGTTCTCTGACAGGGATTGAACCTGCATTCTCCTTTGTAGGGGAAACCACCATTTGATCAGGCATGCTTTACTGTTCAGCCATGAAGAACATCACAGTACGCTAGGCTCTATTTCCCCTTAAGGAAAGTACATTTTCTTTACCAGATTATTATTTTGGAATCCCATAAGTGATCAATCTGAAATATGAACAAAGCAATTTCTAAAGAATGAATAGTTTTATTTTTAACTCAAAATTTATATTAATTCAAAGGTTATTATAGTGGACACTTTGTATTTGAAATATATAATAAACTAATAAACACAGTTTAATAAATAAAAATTGGGAATCTATTTCAAATACAAAGTGTCCACTATAATAACATTTGAAGTGATATATATATATATATATATATATATATATATATATATATATATATAAGAAAAATGTTGCTTGAGGCATGAAACTGACAGTCAATATTAAGTGTTAATTTTTATGTCCACTCTGTCTCTTTATATATAAAAATATTTTGCATCATGACATAGTATCTTTTTAAGAAAAATATGATAAATAAAAAAATAATTTTGTCTCCTGTGGATTTCAGAATCTGCAAAACTCTAAGCAAAAAAATAAGTAAACATTTTATTTCCCATATATATATGTGTGTGTGTGTGTGTGTGTGTGTGTGTGTGTGTGTGTGTGTGCATGTGTCCAAAATTTAGATATAACTAAAAGTACAATATGAATAGTTTTATATATATATATATATATATATATATATATATATATATATATATATATATATATATATATATGTGTATGTGTGTGTATATATATATATATATTTTTGAACAATAAAAATTAAAAATTAAAATCTTTAGACACACTGGGTTGTAGATTAATATTCTTTCGTTTTTTTTTTATTATTATTATTCCATTATATATATATATATATATGCATAAAAAATAAATACATTGTGAAAATCAGTAAAAGTAAACCACTGTCAATTAAGCACATATAGATGACATAATAATTCTTGTTGTATATATAAAGATGGACCTGTCTATGTGTGTGTATGTGTCTGCAAGTGAATGAGCAAATGTGTTTGGCTGTATGCAAGTTTGCAATTCAATTTGACTATCTTTTAAGAACAAAGCAGTCAGTTGATTTATAAAATTGTTTTCATGTTTTGTTCACAAATGAAGCTTCTCATTTGGGATGTCATTGCCTTTGCATGTCTATAATTGTCTTGCTTTGTTATTTCCAACTGTAGTTGGAAAGTAAAGAAACCCTAGATAAATGAAATTACAGAATTTATTCCATTTCTATTATTAATATCTGTGTACATTTTGTTATTTTATTTCCCTAAGTAAAATATTTAAATAAAAACAAATGTGTGTGTGCTTTTCTTTGACCTAAATAAGCAATGATCAATACAATGAGACAATATTATGATTTATGACAGTTTATTGATTTTATGAGGGAATAGTTTCTCTCTCGTTTATGATCAGAAGAACCCTAACAAAACATGGTGTTGAGTATCACACCTTATTGAGTTTGGATTAGTCCTGTGAAGTCACAAGAAGTGATCAAAATAAGAGGAAACAAAGAGTACATCATAACAGTTAGGAGACTTCATTGGGGAAAGTGAGAAAAGCTTATTTGCAACCTGCTTGCTGATGAAATAGCTGTATGCTATCCTGTAGACCAGCTAGCTGCATGACATCTTTTAAATGAACCAGGCTCTGTGCTATCCTTGAACTAGCTCTCTGTTATCTTGTAGAGAAACTAGCTATATGACATCTTTTAAATAAACTAGCTGTGTGATATCCTTAAGGATGAACCAGCTATGTGCTATCTTTGAAAATAAACTAACTCTGTGTTATCTTGTAGAGAAACTAGCTACATGACCTTTTTTTTAAATGAACCAGGCTCTTTAGCTATCTTTGAAAATAAACTAACTCTGTGTTATCTTGTAGAGAAACTAGCTACATGACCTTTTTTTTTAAATGAACCAGGCTCTTTAGCTATCTTTGAAAATAAACTAACTCTGTGTTATCTTGTAGAGAAACTAGATACATGACGTCTTGTAAATGAACTAGCTGTGTGCTATCCTTGAAGATGAACTAGCTGTGTGTTATCTAGTAGCAAAACTAACTATATAGTATCTTTTTTATAGTAAAGTTCACCCAATATAAGGCTCAAGAGTAACCCATATTAAAGGATTACTGAATGAGGTGTGTAATGTAAATGTAAAATGAGTTAGAAAAAAGTTAATATCATGAGGATATAAAGGATTGATGGTGATTGACCCTTGACTTGAAGAGGTTAAGATTGTAGTGTTCAGGGAAGCATCTTGTAAACAAACTGTGTACTGTCTTTGAAGATGAACTAGCTATGTATTAATCTTATATACAAACTAGCTGTGTGCCATCTTATAGTAAAATGAATATAACAGTAATTGCAAAGATATCATTTCTGAAATCAAAAACTAAAATAGTATGTTTTGCAAAAACCATATATCTTCTTGGAGGTGTAGAATAGTTAAAAGGAAGAAATTGGAAAATCATGTTGAATTTTCAGTTGAAATTTATTTACACAAATTCTCTTAGGAAAGACATGGAGCTACTTCTCCCTGCACTTTGTCTCTTTCTTAGACTTCTTGAGAAAATGTTTCATATACCAATAGCTGATAAAGAAAAGAGTATGTGAGTAACCATTTGTGCAAACTACACCCCTATAGTCATTTTACTTGTCCAATGTGTAGCAAAAATCCACTACTCCAGTAGAAGAATAAAAATATATATTGTGTTAAATGTCTTTTTTTATTATTTACATGCAGACTATTGTCCCCATTTTTGTTGTTGTTATCAAAATGTTTTAACCATTGTACCTCCCAGCCTTCATCAGGTGTATGTTGATTGAGATAACCTACAGGGAATTCCAAACTGAACCCATTATTTAATCTATAGAGCTAGACTGTTCCTATTTCACTGCCCATGTCTTGGGATGTCTCATCTAGTTCTTAGTTTTAGTACTGCTCACTTATTTCCACTGAATCCAAGTACACACTGCCCGGTCCAGGGATTGAACTCATAATTACTATGTCACCAAATTCACAAAATTATATTTTAATCCACTAGGTTATTGTACCATAGGATAATTTGCTGTGGAGAACTTGGAGCGTTAAACCTATCCTGCTTGCTGATGAGTGCTGCTGATTTTTGATATGATTGACTACACTTACTGAAGCTTTTCTTTTGTTATAGTTGCAGCTGTTGAAGATTTGCTGTCAATTGTCTTACTTTCTTTATTAATGGCTCCCATATTGTATTTATTTCTATGCTAGGCCTACTAAAGAGGTCCTCATAGATTAGCATATATGCTGATTCTTTCAGACATCTAACTCGCCAGTGTTCTTCTTTGTCCAGTATTTTCACTTCATTCCACAGGGGCTGATGACTAACTGCTTCCTTTTTTTTCTTTTTAGTTATTCACTTTAACTTCTCCAAACACCCTAGGTTACTACACACTTCATCTCACAACAATCTGTGAAAGACAGTTTTTTTTTCTTATTTTTTACTAAAAGCACAAATCTGTATAAAAAAATATGGATCACAGCACAAGGAAATTTGAATTTAATATTACTCTTTTTTAACCAATTAAAAAAGACATATAATATATCTTTCAGTGAATGAATTAGACTTTTTGGTAACCAGTCAGTTTTTCATAAATAGCGGATTTCACTCATAGTATCCTTGATATCTAGACTGTCTTTGGATGAAATATATCATATCCAAAATTCTTACAATGTAAGTCAACCTCAGTGAGGGATTTATTCACAAAGAGAAAACATGAACTGTACATAATGGTGATAGTGAAAACAATGTAAACTGATACTATCATCCATGGATTTTAAGAAAAGTACTGGCTCCAAGGAGATACCTGATAGCATTTCTGAGCAGTAATGCTTTCATTTCTTCATGAATGATGAAATAATATCTTTATTGTCAATGGAACAAATATATATGCTTGTCAGGTGAAGGAAAAGATACAGGCAAATACTGGTGTCCACTCATACATCAATACATGGAAGGGCTTCACTTTCAATGAAATGAAGGCATTTGTAGCAATTTTGCTCCTGACTGGACTTACTAAACGCTCATCATTTGATTTGTACTGATCCATTGATGACTTTATTGAGATACCAGGCTTCAGATACACTGTTTGATAGACAAGGTAGACTGCAACCCAGAACTCCATAGAAAGTGATAAAAGTATGTCAACACATTTGTAGGGTTTTTTTTTCAATGTCAAAACAAATTACATCAAAATATTATCCATTCCTTTATTAGTATACAAAAAAATCAAGTCTGTACAAACAATACAAAAAAAGTAATAACAATTTTAAAACAGTAAGCTCTCATGTTTTTTGCTCCTTTAAAAAAAATGCAGTGGCAGGAGAAACAATTCCAGAGAAAATGCAGAGTGCTAAATGTTTTAACTTATTCATTACTTTTTTTAATATAATAACTTTTCTAGTTGCAGAAATGAAAACTCATCTATACTCTGCAACCAACTTTTTCATACATGTATCTTGTTGCAAATAGCAAGAGCAATATTTTCAAATCCAACTTACTATAACAAACTTTAAGCTATCATATTTCAAGTTGCAATCAATATCATGTGAAGTTTTATTACAGCCGCTATAACTTTACATATATATATATATATATATATATATATATATATATATATATATATATATATATATATATATATACCTGCAACACCAATTTACATACATATGTAACAAAGTTGAGTTTATTTGCTGCACCTATAAAGATTTGTTGATAATTCTGTGCCAAAAAAATCTTGACTTACATGTGTGGGAAAATGAAATAAAATCAATAAATATAGTAATAATAATAATAAAGAAAAAAATGAAAACATTTTCCCATGATGCTAGTAATAAAGAAACCAGAAAGATTTTTAGTCATTTTATTACCCAACTTGACTGTTGAAGGTGTAGCAAAAAAGCCATTACCCCAAGGGCCATGAAGAATAAAAAGATATATTTTGTAAAAGTCTTTTTCTCTTATTTACACTATTTACATGCAAACTATTGTCCTTATCTTTGTTGTTGTTATAAAAAGGCTTCAGCCATTGTACCTACTAGGTGGGGCTGTTTCAGTTTCTTTCCTCTTTCTTGCTCTTGCCCCAAGATGTATCATAACATAGATGAAGACATCCTCACTGGAAAACATCTTTTTTTCCTCTGTTGACTGACAATTGAACTCTCTTTCTACTTTCCAATGCATAGCATTTGAATGTGCTTTGCAGAAATTTCACCAATGAAGTAAGTGCAACCTGTACTTTGGTTGTTCCAACTCAGTGCAAGTCTGACTTCTCATGACTTACCCTAACATACATCTGGATCAGAAAAACTCTCTCCCACTTTACAACACATAGTATTCGAACATGTTTTTGCAGAATTTGTTGAGGTATGTACTTATGAGGTAAGTATTTACTTCTGGTCTAGAAAAAAGAAAATGGACATACCCAAGAAACATTGAGAACTTTGTTTCTTTACAGTTCATATAAAAAGAAGAATAAACGGACCATAGTAGAAACCCAAGTTTTTGTTGTTTCTTCTTTAATTGTTTATGTGAACTCATGCACACACACTTACAAGACACCAACACACCAACCAAAAATTCAATAAGTGCTGACCCTACTACAGAAAAATTACAACAGAAATTTTTACACTTCTAAAATTCTGCTGCTTGCAAATTCTATGTTATTTGTTAAATAAATTCTTTATTAATTTTTTTTCCTCAATTTTTATTTTTGCTAGATAGGTAGATTTTTTTTTAATCATCTCTCCGCAAACAAAGCAATAAAAGCAATGAGGATGCAAGAGGTTACTGAGAGGGAAAGAAACAGAGAGAGCAAAAAACAGGATTAAAAGAAACAGTAGATGATGGTTAACTTGACAATTTGTTTCTTAAGTCTCTTTTTTTAAGTTATCAAGTTAATTCCTGAACAATGTGTTATGAATTCAAATTTGAATTTCTCAGTGAGGGAAGGTCAGATTTTTTAAATCTGTCTATGTGAATGAAAGATGGGGACTGTTGGTCAAATCAACTGATATAAATAATTAGAAAATGATCTGATTGGAGATATTTTATTATAAGACATTTTTTATCATGAAAATTAAAGTTCACAATAAAAGAATAGGATTTAAAGAGACAGATGACAATTGACATTGTATTTAAATTTTTGAAGATCAAAGGAAAGCAAGAAGCTGGAAGAGAATTTCATGAGCAAGAAGTGTAAGGGAAAATACTATTAGCATAGAATTTATTGTTACAACTAGCAATTTCCACAGTGAAATTATGAAACCTAGCTGCCAATCTAGTACTGCACTTAACTTAAATTCATGAAATTGAGGTATCAAAGAGGAAAGCTGATCAAAGTAATTATGATAAAATATATATAGAAACGTCATAGGGAAGCTATGTTATAGCAGTGGGAAAGTTACTGAAGCCCAGATATCATTTCAGGATTGATAATGTTACAGATTCTTCTTTAGATTTTGTCAAGAATCTCTAGATATATAGCAGAAGCACCATATAGATAGGTAGATAGAATCACACTGAGAAAGAAAGAAGCCAAAACAGCTACAAATACACAATAAATTTAAATGTATTATGTTGGCCTTTTCAAAAACACTTATTTGGTGACAGTTTATATGGATGTTTTCAGATTTTCTCTATAGTTTCTGGCATTTTGCTGGTGATTGGTAACTTTGAATGCTGAAGCAAAATTTAACTGAATTTAAAACGTTCATGCCACTTAAAAACCTGTATTCAACATGAACAATGTTCCCCAAAAGCCTGAAGTATTTAATAGTTCTCATGATCTCATTATCATCATGCAAAATTTGATGCACATTGCTTGAAATTTGTCAGTTATCGTTATGATCACAGAGCCATTCCAAAACCATGCATAGTAACTGAACATGAGTAGATAGCAGGAAATCTATTGGCAGACTGACTCAGTAGGCTGGGTACCAATAAGTGTTAACTGCACAATCATTTCATACAGTATGGGAACTTTCTAATAACACCTTGTATACACAGAGATTATGAAGCATTTATATGCTTTAGAATATAGAGATAACTGAACAAAACATTGTAATAAAAGCAAGGTTAATCAGCAGCTAAATGTTGTTCACTTATGAAGGCAAATATGTGAAGGAGAGAAAAGAACAAAAAGTATTGTTAATTTACAGATACTGAATATGTCTGTAACTGTAGAATCTGGTTGAGCCTGAATAGATATGATGACAGAATGTATTGCATCCTCATGAGATCAAACTGAAATATAGAGCAGAGGATTACAAAGAAAATAGATAGATAGATAGATAGATAGATAGATAGATAGATAGATAGATAGATAGATAGATAGATAAGTAATCTATTTAGAGAATCCCACTTACAAAGAAAGAAAGAAGCATGAGAATAGACACAAAGGATAGATAAATAACAGAGAATCACACAAAGAAAGAAATGAACATGAGAATAGATATCAAAAGATATCTATATCGCTGGCCTGGTGCCTTGTGGCACATAAGGTCTCCACAGAATGTTTCCACTCTACCCTGTGTGTAGCTGCCATTTGTACTGGATTGCCAGCCTGTTTACCCCCGTCTTCTCTACAGTCCTTTGCCATGCCATTTTTGGTCTTCGCCTTTTCCTTTTTCAAGATAGATAGATAGATAAATAGATAAATAGATAGATAGATAAACTGTCTAGAAAATCATAAAGAGAAAGAAAGACAGAAATGATCATGAGAATAGACAAGATAAATAGATAGATAGATAATCTATTTAAAGAATTACAGTGAAAAAGAAAGAAATGACCATGAGAATAGATGCCAAGATAGATAATCTATTTAGATAATTGCGTTGACAATGAAAGAAAGAAAGAAATGAGTATATGAATAGACAAGAAGATAGATAGATAGATAGAGAGATAGAGAGAGAGAGAGAGAGTGAGAGAGAGAGATAATCTATTTAGAGAAACACACTGACAAAGAAGGAAAAAACAATAAGAAATGATCATAGGAATCGGCATCATGACAGATATATATGAACAGTCTGACATAGATAGGAACAGAGAAAGATAGATGTAAATGGGCTGTGATAGGTATAAATAAATTGGAACAGCTGTAAACTGGGTTAGAAACAAATTTATCAATATAGATACAAGTAGAGGAGAAAAACTGGTGTGAACAAATTGGAAAAGAGAGCTATAAAGAAACAGAAAGAAGTTGTGTTACATCATTATGAATAGATAGATATTATATAATTAGTAATAGATCATTCAAAACAGAGAGGAAGACATCAACAGTGTGGCATTTTTATAACATATAGATATTACAGATTTTATAAGTATACAAGTATGCCATCACTAGTGAGCTAAAAATATTGCATACTATGAATCTCCCAAGATATGGCCAACCCACCTTGAAACACAATATTCAAAAACCTGAACTAAAATAACAACCAATGGTGCAGAAGACAAACTTGCAGCAACTTCAGTCATGGAGCATGTTCTCAGAAGCATGTATATTTAAAAACAGAAAGATATTTTTACTGTGTGGGTATTGTATACTTTTAAAGTATGTGAATGTATGAGAGTAAGGGTGGACAAATTTGTTTAATAAGAGATTCATATGATAAACTTCAGATGTTTGAGAACTATTAAACATAAAAAAAAATTATACCTAAATTATGATTGTTATATACACATCTTGTTATAAAGATTTTATCTAAATATTAACAAATACATATGTGCTTAATATCTATTCATTTATATGACTTTTTTTAAAACTGTTCATTTCTGTTACTTTCAGTAAGCATAAAGTATGCAAATAAACCAGATGCTTTTAAAATCTTGGCTTATGATTTACAGCAAAATATTTTATAAAAAATAGAGATAAATTGTACACTAGTTTTCTTCAATTCAGGGTATTTTATTTCTGGAACTTTTTTTTCCAGAATTCAATTGTATTTTTTGTAATACACATGTTTGTTTTTTTTGTAATTGTCTTTCAAAAATGGAGAAGATTATTCTGGCATATGGCATCCCCCTGAGACAGTAGCTGCCAATAATGATGATATACAGAAATACCAAATCTCTGGTTAGATCCCCAGACAGAGACACTAGCTTCTTCGACATTAAAGCAGGAGACTTTCAGAGTGACACACTTTCCCTTTTTCTCTTTATTATCACCCTTGGCTATGTATTGAGAACATCATTCAACAAACTTCATCATCTAAGTTTTACTTTATCACCAAGTCTCTTAAGTTGATATCCTGCAGAAAAGGTGACTGATATTGACTATGCACATGACCTAGCTATCACTGCAAACACTATTATCAATGCCACAGTTCTCCAACATCATCTAGAAAATACTGCTAATGATACTGGACTCTAAATTCAACCAGCAAGACTCAATAAAAACTGTCTCAGGAGATTCAATAAAATATGTCAAATACTTTACATACCAAGGAAGCAAAATAAATTCTACAGAAAAGGATGTGAAAATCTGCATAGCTGAAGTCTGGGGCACCTTGAATAAAATTGATGTAATCTGTAAATCTGGTATACCAGACAACCTCAAATGGAGATTCTTTCACTCCACTGTAGAGACAGTTTAATGTATGGTGTCACTGCTTGGTTATTAACTTAAACCGTAGAGTCTAAGCTTGATGAAAGCTACACTTGGATGCTGATAGCTATACTTAACATTCAACTAAATAACATCTCTATGGAAGTATGTGAATACAGAATGTGTTTTGCAGGACATTACTGGTGAGCAAAACAAGAACTTGCAATTGATCTACTGCTCATTTAGCCATGGTGCAAGATGTGTTGGTTGCCCAGCAATCACCCACATTAACCAACTATGTTATGACACAGAATGCCACCCTAATGCCCTTCCAACCTTGATACAGGAGAGTAATGGTTTTCATAATAGACTCATGAATGTCCAAGCTAGCTAAACCGAATATAAAATAAATTGTATTGATTTATGGATCATATGTGAACTCTGGTCCTCCCATAATTCCAACAAATTTCTAAAATCAGTACATTAGTTGCATGTAACTTACAAGCCACAGTTTGGTAACCACTGTACTATTATGTTAGGAGATTGGAAAATATTAATCTCCTAAAGTAGAGAGCTTGCCATGACATTTAGCATTTTTTTTAATCATTTCACCCTCGGCAAGGCAATAATGCCATTAGGATGCAAAAGGCTACAGGGAGTGAAAGAAATTGAGAAAAGTTTAGTAAAGAGAAGTGAGGAGAAAGAGCAATAAAAGAACAAAATTCAGGAAGACAGAAGATGGTGATTGGTATTGCATTTAAAATTTGAAGATTGTAGTTAGTAGGGAAACAAAAATTCAGAAGAGTGTTTCCCAGGTGAGATGTGCTAGAAAAGAAACTATTAGAACATATGATTGCATCTCGCTAGTTCAACTATAAAATGGTGAGACCTAGTTGCTAATTTAGTAACATGCTTAAATTCATGTAATCAAGGCACCAAGTAAGGAATCTCATCAGAACAATTGCTATGGTATTATGTGTAGAAAAGACAGAAGGAAGCTATGTCATGTTGATGAGAAAGTGACTGAAGTTGAGATGCCAGGTCAGGATGGATTACATTACAGACCCTTTTTTGAATTTTGTCATGAACCTTGAGATATTTGAAGCACTTTTATTCAGACTTAAATGTTGCTAAGCATTAGAGACACATTCACTACCAAACAGACTCTCCATTGGATAGAAAAAAATGAATAAATAAAACTGTCTGAATTTCTGGGATAAGGAGTTATCATTATCTACATCATATACATTGTCCTTATCTTTGTTATTATTATCATAATGATTTGGTTTTTGTAACATTCAGGGAATTTTGAACTGAACCCTTTATTTAATTGATGAAGTAGATTGTTCTCATTCCAAAGTTCAGTTTAGAGATTTAATCTTGTTTTTTTTTTAATATTACACAGTTATTGCTTGCCCTGTTTCCACTGAGTCTAAGGCCAGGGATTGAACTCACAATTACTACATCACCAGATTCCCAAACTAATGCTTTAATACACTAGGCTATTGTTCTGTACATCAAATAAAGGGTTTGGTTCAAAATTCACAGAAGGTTACCTAGATTGACCTGAAGAAGGCCAGAAGGCATAACAGCCAAAACGTTGTGATAATAATAATAAAGATGAAGAAAATAGTCTAAATGTAAATGTAGACAATAAATAAAACTATTTATGAGATTGCACAAAAGTATCTGCTTAAAAAAGAGATGAATAACTATTTTAGATTTTCATTCTAGATTTTTAATCTTCTCAAATATTATGGATCTTACAAGTTCAAAACAAATTCTAAGCAATAAATTCTACATCTGGCTTTGAGTTAGATTTTCTTTTTATTTGTTGAGTATGAAGTAACAAGTCATATCAATGAAATCAACAAAAAATGGGACCACAGATTTTAAAGATTATATACCTATAGTTCACCATTAAACTAACCATGCTAATTATAAAGTTTATAAAGAAAAATACAGTTATATGATCAGAGTTATCAAAAAAATCAAGCAACTGTGATATTTGTATGTTAACAATAAATTTAACTCTTGCTCCTGTAGTCAGTATTCAAGATGGGGTATTGATATACATATATATGATATATATATTGATATTTTTATTACTTCAAACATTATTTTTAATGGATATCCATGTTTGAAATAGACACTCCATCTTTTTAAACTGTGTGTATTACATCTACTGGCCTGTACATTGGAGAAAACTTAAAGAAAATGTAATTTCCAGCTGGTGTTGAACTTCTGCATCCCCTTGTAGGAAAAATAACATCTGATCTGACATGCCATCTGATCTGATCACACAGCCACAGAGAACATCACAGCCCCACATGGTTCTATTTATCCTTTTATGGAATGCCCATGTCATCATTCAGATTTTCTCAATAGCCCATATCTGCTTAATTTTATATCCAAAAATAAACTATCACAAACACAGGTATCTGCTTAAAATAATGTTTGAATTAATAAAAATGTCAGATTAAAAATAAATCCATTAATTCTTTAGAAATTGCTTTGTTTTGAAGAAGAAATTGAGCAGATATGGGCTTTTGAGAAAATCTGAACAAAGGGATGTGCATTCCTTAAAAAGATAAATAGAACCTTGCTGATCTATGATGTTCTTTGTGGCTAAGTGATCTAAAACATGCTGGATCAAACAATGGTTTTTCCTATAAAAGGAGATGCAGACCTTGCAGGAGTGCACATTTTCTTTCTTAAATTTACTAAAGTAAACAGGCTGGTAGACATAATACACACTGTTTAAAAAAGGATGTCTGTTTCAAACACAGGTTTATACTAAAAATAAGGTTTGAACTAATGAATCTGTTGGATTAAAAATAAATCCATCCTTTCAATATATATATGAGCATTTTTTGTCATAAATTGCAAGACAACAGCTCTGAAGAGTGAAAGCATTACTGCAATGTGCTCATGAAACTTTGACTGAACCAACACCACTCAGTTAAGTGAGAAGTTTCTCCACATTAATTATACATATATATATTTCTCTGTGAAGATAACCATTACACTACTTCACACCTCCATTTAGCACATATATAGACTGCAGGGAAACGTAGAGTCATGCCTTTCCTAAACACAAACAGTCTGCTTTTTTGTGAAAGCACACTTTTCCATGTTATAGATTACAAAAGTTACAAATGCTAATATTCATGTCAAGCATCATTATTTCTTCAGAGATTGGTGCTATATAATCTTACAAAGTCTAGTGTAATTTCTAATACTTTCTTTTGTTGAAAGGTGAGTATGAATAATATTATGCAATAATTGAATTATATCAGTAAGTTTGGGTATGTTTTACAACAAGAAAGAAAATGCTTTTAAAAGTTATTGACATTAAGTGTAACCCTTTTCACTTGTTCCAGTAAGGTCTTTTTCAAACATGACTTTATTTTGAATTTGGTTTAGTCCTAATAGATAAAAAATTAATAGGAAGAGGAGAGTCTCAAAATAAATAATAAGGTAGTAATGTTCCATTCATTTCATTTATAAACATTTTCAATCATTATTATTTCTATTTAGATCTAAAAAATAAATTTCTTTTCTATTGATTCTCTTTTTAGATCTTATAAAGTTTATAATGGCCATATTTTTGTCAACATGGTATGACATGGAAATAAAAAGACTATAACTAGATAGATGGATAGATAAAAGGAAAAGTAATGTTGCCATATTTTGTTGTTGATCTCTATGGAATGATTATTGGAGGTGAAAATGAGAAGACAATTTGCTTTTGAGCACAATTGATTCAGTTAGTGTAACAAATCTAGAATATGTCAAATATTCACCATTAGCTCAAATGCCCCACAAGGTTGTTGCTTGTCATCATATAATGATACAAACACTTACCATTAGCAGAATTGAACTGATAACTTGCATGAGTAACAGTTCATACAATAGGCAAATATTAATAACAATGAAACTGTAAGATTACCTTTAGGAATAATATAAAGGTCACTAAACTCTACTAGGCTGTTTTCTCTCTCTGTGCCTCTTTCTCTTTCTTTCTTGCACATATTCACACACATTCTTTTTCAATTTCATTTTGTCTCTCTTTCTTTTACTGTTCTTATTTATCTCTTCTATGTCTTTTTCATATCCTTTATTTTTCTTATTTTCTTTCTTCCGTTTTTCTTTTTCTTTTCTATTCTCTCCTGTTTTATTTTTATACTTCTTTTTTCCTCATCTTTTTTTCTCTTAAACTTTCTCTTTTCTTTTCATTGTCTTTTTTCAAATTTTTTTCTTAAAAAATGATTGCTTTTTCATTATTTCATCTCAAATTTATTTTCTTTTAATTTTTACTTTATTTTTTCATTTCCTATCTTTTTGAATTTTCTATATCTTCTTAGAGTCAATTTTGGTTTGTATCTCTTTAAGACATTTTCATTTGACACACTCTCTTCCTCTCTCTATATATATATACATATATATATCTTTCTCTTATTCTTTCTTCCTTTCTTTTATTTACTATTTTTTTTCTTTTTTTGATTCTTTCTTTTGTTTTCTTTTAGTCTTTCTCTAATCCTCTTTAGGTTTTTTAGTCATTTGATCTTCTCTGTTTCCCTGTCTCTTTATTTCTTCTTCATTTCCCTCTTTTTCTCTCCTTTTCTTTTAAGTTTTTTTTATTTCTCATTTACTTACAATAATATATCTTTTAATTTTTCATTTTTTATTTCTTTCATACATATTTTTCTTTCAGGAATGTTTGGTCAGCCAAGTTTGACAATTGACATCAGGTGCTCAATCTCTTTTATTGAAATTGCATCAGTTGACATGTTAAGACTCGTTACCTGTTGCTGATCATAAAGAACTGCATATTTGCATTGTATTTAGAGGTCAACAGAGCTCAAGTCATTCCATTCATATTTACAAGCCCGAAAGTTTGGTGAATTTGATTAATGTTTGTGAACAAAATGTAGTATTGAATTTTGCTGCTACCATTTATGAGATATTTTTTATGCATACATGCTCAAGAGGACTTACCATTAACACCATTAAGGGTATTGTACATCAGTCATTGGAGACTGAGAGTTTGTTCAGGATGTAACACAAGGTAAGAGGCAAGATAGACACATAGAGAAAATCAACATGCATATGTAATTGAGTGAGATAGACTCATGGGAGAAATATTCCACAAATTATTGCATTGTAGTAGTTGTGAGTTAGTGCTGGAGGTTTCATCACTGACTGAAGGCATCACTGATGATGGAAGTAATTTGGTGTTACAGCTGTTGATCTGGTTATATTTGCCTACCATGGGGTCTGTTGCTAAAGCCAGCCAGATTGGATTTGTCTTCATGATTGAAATCAGCATTAGTTTTATAGTGAGTCAGTGGCTCAGAAACAACTGCTGTGAAAAATTGTCATTATGCTAAGTCCACTTGAATTTCCTACTCTGGACATAGCTACATTGAGCTGGCCACAAGAGAAATATTTACATACTGTTCTAAGATTTATATTAATAATAATAAAAATGAATTCAGCAAACATATGAATTTTTCATTTGTTTAAATAATTTGGTAGTTTTGAGAATCTTTCATTAAACAGATTATTTTGACTTATTTAGATAATTATATAATTTTTTTTAGCTCTAGTCAACTAATTTGTAGTAATGTGAAATAGCAGACAACAATGATGCTTATTATGAATGCTGTAGGTTTTTTAACTTATAACTGAATTTTGACAAGGTGGATATAATTTTTTCTATGCAAACAATGAATTAAAAATAAAGCTTTATCAACAGAAATATTGCTTATATATGCCAATTTTTAAAATTTGAAACTGAAAATATTCTTTTAAAAATTGTTATGCAAACTAAATTTTTCTATTAATATTGGAAATTTTATTTGTTAATAATCTATATAAATGTCTGATAAATATTGTGTTAATAGTGTGGGCTGTTTTGTTCTACTGATGTAAGGTGGGAGACACACAGACAAAATTTAGCCTTATGCAAATTTATAAAAGATAATGATTCAAAAAACATCTGAGTTTTGGATGCAAAGTTTAGGTATGTGGTAAGTTAATTATGCCATATGTGCAGTTCTACTGCCAGGAAAATTGGTTCACTTCAGACAATTTTTCTCATCAGAATCCATTTTACACATTTATAAATATACCATACATTGAATATTGCTGCTATATCTGATTTAATGCTCCTGCTATATATCTTCACAAAATCCAAAGAAGGGTCTGTAATGTAATGATCCTGACCTGGCATCTCGGTTTCAATCAGTTTACCACTGCTGGTCTTTCCCTAAATATTTTCATGGCAATTATTTTGATGAGTTTTCCTCCTTAGTGCCTCAGCTGCATGAATTTAAGTGTACTACTAGATTGGCAACTTCATTTCACTGATTTACTGTTGAACTAGCTAGATGTAACCATAAATTCTATTCTAACAGTTTATTTTCTTATACTTCTAGCCTGTGGAACTCTCTTCCAGTTTTTTGCTTCAAGGTAACCTACAATCTTCAAAAATTTAAATGCAATATCAGTCCCCATCTTCTGTCTTTTCTGTTCTTTTATTATTCTTCTCACTAAAGTCTTCTCATTTTCTTTCACTCTCAGTAACCCCTTTCAACTTAGTGGCATTATTACTGTGCTTGGGGTGAAATGATTAAAAAAAAACTGTAGTCAGAGTTCATTCAACAATTTTCTGTCAAGTTCCAACTGCCATAAAGGCAGGTAATCCTGCCTTTTATTCAAAACAGAAGTAACCAAAATATCACCATTGCAGCTCTCCTGTAAGTTTATTAAAGTTGAAAAATAAATTAATTTATCAGTTTTGAGGTTTCAAGTACTTCTGACAATTTCATGGTAAAAGCACTCTTTGGTAAAGAATTTGCCAGGTGCCAACCAATGTATTTTAACTTCTTCCTTTGATACTATCTCTATTAAGCATGCTATATCTACTCATAATCTTTTGTCACTGGCAATGCTTGAGGTTTGTAAAACATTTATTAGTGATGCATTGTCTGTATAGCATTGAACTGATAGCAATATGTTCTGTCCAAAAATGTCTTGTACCAAAGAAGCAATTAACAACCTTGTCTCTGCTGACTTATTTAATACTAAAGTTTTTGATGCCAATGGATTTTTGGTTAACCTGCCCCAACTTTTAGATTGCCAACCTATTGGTGCCACTTTCTTGTTCTCACATCAAATAAATGAATCATACCATCCTGGGAAGATAGGTCTCCCAGACTGGCAGATGTGGCATTATAGTATGCAAGAACCTTCATATTTTTAGGTTTAACTAAGTTAGAAAATCAGAGAGCAACTTTCTTGGATTTTAATTTTGTCAAGAATTTGTTTGCTTTATGCAACATTTTAACAGTTGGGTGCTTTCTTGTATTGCTCAAAACACATGGTTTATATTTGGCCTTGTTTGTGAAACAGCCTACATCATTTGTCACTCAAACATTTTTTTCTATAGCCAAATCATCATTTTTTTGACCATGTGGTTTCAAGCTATATTAATTGGAGTTATTGTTGAAATATACAAGTATTGATCAGTTGTCACTCCTCCTGAAGGTTGTAGAACTTCTAAACCCAGATACTTAAATGAACCATTTTCAAGTGTGCCAATTTTGAATGTTTTAGTAGTCAAAATATTGACACCATAGACTACCAGTACATTTACATAGATAAACTCCATAATACTGTAATATTAAATATAAATCACTCCACCTCAAATCATCCTTGAACAAACATTATGTTGAATAGTTAGATCTGGTAATGATTGCATCCTGTTATATTCTGCTTCAAATTAGATCTCTTTCTGATTCACTCTACATCAAAACCTGTTGGTCATATGTGAACGCTAAGAAAACTAAAATAAAAAATATCATTCTCTGCATAAGGGATCTGATTATCAAATCTAGCTCACAAAATAAATCCTCTCCCCAAAAATATAAAATACATTATAAAAGGAGCCAATTACAAACATTGTCGCTAAAGCAAACAGTATGACAAAAAACACGGAGTTATGATCCACCCCATGACACTGAAGGTAGTCACAGTGAGTGGACAAACTGTCAATGTTACCACCAGTGACCCTAGTCAACTGACCTGACACATGCTTCAACTCCAGGCACTGCCAACTCTCCCATCCTCCAGGTAGCTTCCCTTGCCCACAAAAGACATTCTGCCTTGATCTTCTATATCAGTAATACAAAGAATCTTATCTTAATAATTCTTGTCTTCATTGCTTTTCACCTCACCAGCAGTACTTGCTGTTTCATTTGTTTTCTCATGCTACCACTCATGCATTACTAACAATTTCAAATAACTTGGTGAAATTAACAGTCCCAACTCCAACTAAATGTTACAGTATCACATTTTTAAAGACAGTATGTCCTTGCTATTAACAGTGATGTTCCTCCACCAAGAATATTTAAAATGTGATCCTAAAAACAGTATGTCAGTAGGTTTTGGAGAATAACATTGACTGCAAGTCCAAAACCTAAGTTTCTTATTTGAACCAACTAACAATGATCAGTCTGTGTCAGTGCTGTTGTTGTTGTTGCAATATGTTGTGATGTGAATAATCTGATACCTACTAACTTACAAACTAGCTGTAATTAGGCAAATGACAATACTGAGGAATTAGGTATGGTTAATCTGATAACAGTATCCCTTGATGAATAAATTCTACTTTATTGTTTTAACAATCAAGAGTCAGTTGTCTATTCTAAGTCATTTCTTTCTTTACTTTTATTGTAATTTGCCTCACTTGCTCCTGAAGATGTTTCAACCAGCTTCACCTAAGATTTCTGCTGATCAAAAAACTTAAAAACAGCATGGGTGAGGAAAATTGACTGACAAAGTGAGTTGCTCAGACAATGACCCCCAAAACCTGAGATAGAGTGCTTATATTAAAATAAAACAGAGGTTATATTAAAATATCTATAGCTATCATTTAATTTTCATAGTATAAATACTTACTTCTTTGATTCTTAAAATTTTGAAATGCAGTTATATTATTATAAATTAATTCTTTCATGTCAGTTTCCTAATCTTTGTCTACACCAGTTGCCATTCAATCACCAAAGTTAAGCAGCACTGAGTTCAATTACATTGGGGACTACTTGAGAACACCAGGTATTATAAGTAACCTCCTACAATATAAAATATGTTTTGGCTTTAAATAATCCACAAAGGGTTGATAAACTATAAAAAAATAAACCAGTCAATCAATTCCTCAACTTTATTATTTTCATTGCAATAATTTGGATGCCCTCTTTAGGTATTTATTGCATTTGTCAACATTTATTTTATTCTTACAATTTTTTTTTATTCTTTTTATTTTTTTATTCTTACAAGATCACATACAGATGCACCACTGATTTTCTGGCAACTGATAGTCCAGCTCCTCTTTTAAATTAAACAAAATTACAAACAAACATTTGAACTTCATCTGATCACCAAACTAATTCAGTTGGTGGCCAGTCATTTCATTCAAATATACTTTTCTTTTAATAATAGTTTAATTTAAGTTTCTAACAGTCAATATTGCTGTAAAGATCATGAGAGATACATAATTAGTGGGTTAGATCTGTATTATTGAATTATTATTACATGACTCCTGTATTTTGTCAATATCTAAAAATCTAACATGGTTCCAAAATCAAACATGCCAGAAAATTGATTTGGATTGATTGATTGATTGTTTTTTTATGGCTTATAAGCCCTTTGTAGGTTATTTAAAGCCAAAATTTTTTGAGGATTGTAAGAATAATTCTTTTTTGCAAGTGAATATTGCATTAAAAATCTTTTAAGAATAAAATTTGTTTTTACAGATACAAGTCCTACTGTTTAACCCATAGCTGGAGGAGATGGATTCATGTCTTTGTGCATAAGTAAATGTAATGAACCTGACTGGAATTCAAACTTGGCTATCTGCTTTCTCATTCTGAGCAGGAATCCATTACACCACCTAAACATCCACCATAAAATCAATGATGTACCTGTATTGTCAATTAAAATGTTTTGATTAGGAATTGAACTGAAAGTCATACTCTTATTAGTAAACTATATGCTTAGTAAATGCTAAAATGATAGTGTCAAAGGGGAAGGCTGTTCGTTTAACTTGTAGAACTAATAACTGAACCAATATACTTACAGATCAGAGATTGAACCTAAAAAACATAAAAGATTCTTATCAGCAAGGTCACTGTAAAAATGATAAAATTAACTAAATTGTTGAGTCACTATGATGATTATATGCATCTCAACAATTGTTTCAGGGTATGATTGTTCTTTTATGATCATTCAGACTATTTTTTAATCATCTCATGCCAAGCAAGGCAATAAAGGCACTGAGATGCAAGATGTTGCTGAGTGTGAGACAATATGAGAAAAAAAAACACTCTTAAGTTGAGAGAACAATGAAAGAACAGGACTTAAAAAAAAGAATATAACGATTGACATTATATTTAAATTTTTGAAAATCAAAGGGAGAAGTGTTAGAGAAGAAATTATTAGCATAGAACATCTAGCCTTTTCAACTGCAAAATGATGAGATCTTGTTGCCAATCTAGTACTGCACTTAAATTTATAAAGTCTAAATACCATAGAGGAAAGTAATACACAAGACCAGCCTTCCTCCATCCCCACTTTTGGAGATGGAGAAAGGCTGGTCTTCAGTCTGTCTTATTTCAAACTTATCTAGCCATGATTACTGGCTCAAACATACCACAGTATTCGTTACATCAAAACAACACATTCTTACTTACCATTCTTACTACAGCCACTATAATAATTCAAAGTCTCTATGAAGTCCTAACAAGTTCCCATAAGTACAATTTGTCTGTAACAACTAGAGGAAAATTCATCAGAACAATGAAAGTATTTATAGAAAAGGCACAGGGAAGCTACATTACAGTGGTGGGAAAGTGAATGAAACTGAGATGCCAGCTCAGGACCAATTACATTGCAGATTCTTCTTTGTATTTTATCAAGAATCTCTAAATACATAGCAGAGGCATCAAACCAAATGTGGTAGCAATATTCAAAGCATGGACAAATAGTAGACTTATAATTATATAAGATGGATTCTGGTGAGAAAAATTGTCTAATACAATACAGTGCACCAAGTTTCCTAGCAGCAGACCTAGCAATTGATTCAATATAATCTTTCCACTTCATGTCAGTGGAAAATGTTAGCCTGAGAAGGCGCAATAGGATTTTTTTACACAGGAGGCTTATCCAACATTGTTTTCTTTTTTTGAAAGCATAGATCCAATTCATGCTGTCAGAAAAACCAATGGTTGCAATTGGAAGTTAAAATCAGCTTATTGATAGAATTCTGTGAGTGGCTGCCAATTTACACCACCCATTGCACTATAGCGAGCACATCAAGAATATACTGGTTCTAAAAATAGTACAAAGAGAAACTTTTTAAAAGTTCAAATTGATAAAAATTGCTAAGAGAACATGAAATCAAACTCAAATCAATTCAGCTGCAATGTACATTAGAGAAAATGATTTCTCTTGTTACTATTCAGCAGGATAGGAAAAGAAGTCCTATAAAACTTAGATCACTGCAGCAGAACTCAAAGATCCAAAATAAATCTATCCCATTATAAGCTATACAGAGCAATGTTGCTTTGTTCTCTTAGTATATTTTTTAAAAAATAGCATAAAATATTATATATTAAACTAATAACTCACCAGATTAATATAAACTGATCACAACTTTTCACACTAATAGCTTTTACAAAGCTATTAATGTGACTCTTCTCTGATCTAAGTGTCAGTCTTCTCTAATCTAAGTTCTTTTTTCAGTAATCATAATATAACCTTATTATTAATCTCTTTTCTCAGTAATTAGTTTCTTGAACATTAGCAACAAAATTATAAAAATTTTATTTTTACTACTTTTAGAATATTAGCCTTGAATTAGTTTAATCATCTCAGCTGTTATTTTTTAGTTCTTTTGAGAGAGAAGTATATTTTCAAATTCCAGTTGAATCCATTCACTTACATGCTAACTCTTGGGAAAAATATAAATCCTCTTCTTCTCCTCCCAGTTATTGTTAAATAGCAGGACAGACTGGGTTCTATAGCTTTGGATGGCAACTGTTCTACCGCAGAAAGAAATGGCAACCTACTGCAGGAAAAATCTGCCTTGTCAGTCATGTATCGAAAGATACATGATCGCCTAAATGTGTATCATGCATGGCACATAACTGACTGACTGTATTTTTATGAAAGCCAGACGGTTTGTGTAAAAAATTGTTACACTTGTATATCTTTTTCAGCTCAGTGGTTAAAATCTACCAAAATTTGTGAAGGATCCATTTCTATTCTATCGAAAATTATTTTTTTCATATATACTAATCAATGAGAGACGTGGTCTCAAGCCCTAGTAAGAACCCAAATGGGAGCTTTGTGAGTTTAAATTTCTGACGGGGACAAGGCAAATCATCATCAAGGAGCCAAAGATATTTAACATCAAGAAAAGAGCATCGAGAAGGCACAAGGTTACAAGTCAGCTGCAAAGAGACTAAAGAATTTTGAAGTTCAAGTGAATATTCTCATATGGTTGGACAACAAAGAATGAAAAGAATTCAAAGAAATTTTCCAAAGCACAAACTGTGAATTTAAAAGAGACTTTTCTGAAATTACTATATGTCCCATAGATGCTCATGGTGCAAGTAAAAGTAGATGTTCACATTTTTTTTTTTTTTTTGATAGGTGGTTGCACCTTTGTCTTTCTGTCTTCTTGTTGTGGTAGGATCCACCTAATTTGCATAGTGGAGTACCGACCATATAAATATGGTTGGTACCGGGAAGACGGGGGGGAGGAATCAAGAGATTCAATCCAGAGACTCTGCCCGACTGCGACTAAGTCAACACATTCTCCAGGAACGGTCTTCCCAAGAATATACAAAAGACTATATGTAAATATTGTGTACCTTTCTTGTTTCAATACATTTTGTTCTAAGTACATTTTGTGTTGTATTATTATTCCATGCATTAGTCAAGTTTCAACACTTCTTGAATTGTTTTGTCATTGAATCCTTATCTTTTCCCAAACTGTAATTTTTTCCATTCTTTAATGGTAATCCTTTTTACCAAAAATTGTTATCCTGCCTATTAAGGTGCACAAAAAGAAATTTTTGTTCAAACTTTGTATTTGTCATAATTGCATAATAAATATTTTTCCTTTAGAATTTTATGCAGTGGTTAAGTATTGTTTTGTGATTTATGCCTATTATAACTTGCTATTCCTATTGACTAAGTTTTTGTATTTGACACAAGAACTTAGATTTAGTAGGGAATAATTTTGTTTATAAAATAGCTGCTATATTTATATATATATTGTTGCGGACCCCCGAGCGCCCCCGTATCACACAAGGGTGAATGAGGTCACAAGAGGCCCGCTAACATTTTTGAAGATGCTAAATCTGACGAGGTGAAACAACATGGACGACAGAACGAGGATATATATGATATATGCTAATTTATTCTAGAAAAGAAAATAAGGTGGTCGGAACGGTGGAGGTGCAGAAGTTCTAGTGCAGGCATTTGATGGTCGAGGTTGGTGCTGGTAGTTGCCAGGATCATCGCTGTTGGTTGTTGGAGTTGAAGCTGATGTTGGTAGTTGCCAGGATGCCAACTTGACGTTGGTTGTTGGTCATTGCCAGGATCATCGCTGTTGATTGTTGCAGTTGATGTTGGTTGTTGCCAGGATCATCGCTGTTGATTGTTGCAGTTGATGTTGGTTGTTGCCAGGATCATCGCTGTTGATTGTTGCAGTTGAAGTTGATGTTGGTTGTTAGCAGGATCATCGCTGTTGGTTGTTGAAGTTGATGTGGGTTGTTAGCAGGATCATCGCTGTTGGTTGTTGAAGTTGATGTGGGTTGTTATCATCGCTGTTGGTTGTTGAAGTTGATGTGGGTTGTTAGCAGGATCATCGCTGTTGGTTGTTGAAGTTGATGTGGGTTGTTAGCAGGATCATCGCTGTTGGTTGTTGAAGTTGATGTGGGTTGTTAGCAGGATCATCGCTGTTGGTTGTTGAAGTTGATGTTGGTTGATGCCAGGATCATCGCAGTTGATTGTTGCAGTTGATGTTGGTTGATGCCAGGATCATCGCAGTTGATTGTTGCAGTTGATGTTGGTTGATGCCAGGATCATCGCAGTTGATTGTTGCAGTTGATGTTGGTCGTTGCAGGGATGATCACTGTTGGTTGTTGAAGTTGGTCGTTGCCGGGGTGCCAACTTGACGTGTTGGGAAGGAGAGAAGAGCTGGCATTGTTCGGGCATGTCACAGGTCCAGTGCAGGTGTTGCGTGTTTGCCGGTCGAGTCTGATATTAGTAATCTCTTGTATTAATTACTAACATAGTGTACGGGAAAGGTTAAGGACAACGTGCAGGCAGCCAGTAGGGACAGAATGCCGAGAGTCGAACGGGGCCAAGGAGCCAGGAGTAGTAGGCGAAGGAGAGAGAGAAAGGAAAGTTTCCAACTATCGTCAAGTTGGCAGACAAAAAAAAATGGGAGCGTAACTTAATATGCAGCCCGTTGATCGACGTTCCTGGCCAACGAAGGCCAGTGGTCTGCATATCCGACCGTTTCAGTCACCAACTATGAATTTAGTGAGAAGCCACTGTCTTGTGGTAAGGGAGACCAGCAAGTGAATTGGATAAGCTAACCGTAAAGTCTCTATAATAAAATACGTCGAACTATGGCCTAAAAATGTCTAGCAGTATATTACAACTAGGTTTGTAATATAACTTAACTAAAAAGGGAAATTGCTAGTCTCTACCACAGGTTTACAGCGTATAGGGAGCACAACCGAGAGGTCAAGGTCGAAATGACCTGTTCTCTTAGTTTAAGGAGTGAAGGAGGAAGTAACTCCGACAATATCATTCACAATAATGGCTAGATACTTGTCTCCAAGCATACCTGTCTTTCACTCACAAAGTTTGGGCTAACCTGTGATGTGGTTTTCATTCACTTTCGAAAGATTCCTCATACTGATCACATAAATATCAAAAAGTTGTAGTGATAGCAATAAGTAAATTACTAAATAACCCTTAACCCCTATTAGTAGACTATCTAGTCTAATTAATAATAATTAATAATAAAAGAAAAATTTAAAATTAAGCAATAAAAATACTTTAAAATACAAGATAAGAATTGTAGTTAACAATAAATAAAGAAAAAGTTAGATTATAAAAAAAGTGAAATAAAATATGGAATATTTCCATGATGTATTAGAACAGGTGTTTTAAAGCCAAAAGAAATAAAAGTCAAAACTTATCTTTTTAACTTTGACTGCCTAATAAAGCAGGCATTCAAGACAATCTTTGATAAAATGTGTTGCTAGCTACAGATGAGCAAACATTTCTTTATTTTGGTGCTTACCAAAACTATATACATATATGTTCTTTGAATAATACAATAATTTCTTTGAAATGTATTGCTAAGATATATAAAGAAAGATTCTTATTGAATGTACACTAAAAAAAGAAATTATTAATGAAACACTTATTTCTATAATTCATCATTGTAAAGAAAAAGTTAAATACATAAAAATGTTTCCGAATTATAACAAAATATCTATGCCTTCAATGTTACTTATTGTTTATTACTTGACATGCTGAAATGTATAATAAATAAATTTATCATTTTCCTATGCCTATAAAACACAAACTATTTCTAAACTGTATTTCATTGTACCTCATGTATAATTTTGCTTATAATATTACAATTCTGTTGTGGTTGAGTGATGTCCTTTTCAACACCCAAAATTTAAAATAACATTCAAACAAGACCCCCACCACCACCATAAAGTTACCTTCCTGACAAATTGATCATGGTGAGATTTGAATCTGGGTCTCATGGTTCTAAAGCAAACATTCTAACCACTTGGCCATGTGCCGAGGTAGTTCACAATAATTGCAACTAGTACTATTAATTAATTGGTGTTTTAATGGGGGGGGGGGTCAGGTACTATAAATTTAGATGATTATATACTTAAACATTTAAAAGAAAAAATTTTTAATCATTTCACCCCAAGCAAGGCAATAATGCCACAAGGATGCAATGGATTTTTTTTTATGTGCCATGCATGATATACATGACTGACGAGACAGATTTTTTCCTGCAGTAGGTTGCCATTTCTTTCTGCAGTAGACCAGATGGCAATCCAAGGCTATAGAACCTGGTCTGTCCTGCTATAGCTGGAGGGAGAAGAAGAGGATTCATATCTTTCCCAAGTGTATTAGCATATAAGAGAATGTAATAGATTCAACTGGAATTCAAACTCAGCTCTCCGATTCCTCAATTTGAGCTGCTATCCATTACTCCACCGTGCAATGGATTACTGGGAGAGAAAAAGAATGAGAAAACTTTAGTGAGGAGAAAGGTCAATAAAAGAACAGGTTTCAGGAAAACAGCTGATGGTGACTGATATCGCATTTAAATTTTTGAAGATTGTGGGTGGCAAGGAAGCAAGAAACTGGAAGGGAGTTCCATAGGTGAGAAGTGTGGGAAAAGAAAATATTAGAGTAGAACATAGAGTTGCAGTTCAAGCTAGTTCAACAGTAAAACAGTGAGATCTAATTACCAATTTAGTGGCACACTTAAATTCATTCAGTTGAGGCATCAAGGAGGAAAGCTCATCAGAACAATTGCTATGAAAATATTTGTAGAAAAGACAGAGGGAAGCCACACCACATTGGTGAGAAAGTGACTGAAGTCAAGATACTAAGTCAGGATTGGTTATATTACAGACACTTCTTTGAATTTTGTCAAGAACCTTGAGATATTTGAAGCACTTTTATTCAGACTTAAATGTTGCTAAGCATTAGAGATAAATTCACTACCAAACAAACTCTCCATTGAATAGAAAAACTTTATTATAAAATTATATCTTGTTTTTGATGTTTTTCATTAAAACATTAATTTTTTGTCTACATTTATTCTTTTGCAATTTTGAAGTGGCTACATGTCAAAAATAAAACATTTCAGTACAGTTAGCAGTTCCCTTTAATTGTCTTTTATTCTTTGATTAGGTGGACCAATGAAACAATAAAAAGTAAAACAAGGAAACAAGAAAAGAAAAACAAAGAACTTTGGTCATGTTTTAAAATAACAAGAATAGTTAACCACACAAAAGATGGAGTTGATATGAATCAATTCACATGTAAGTGAAATACAATAGTAACATTTATTAAGCTTAACTTATTCAAGTGAAAGACCAAATGTGTGGAACACCTGTTTAGGATTAAATTCGCAATACAATAGTAATGGTCTGTACGACTAGCTTGCCAATCACATTGCTCCATGTCAAGACATCTTTTTTATTGATTAAGCAGTTAGTATAATTCACATATCAGGGCATGCTCACAAACAAATAAAAACAATATTACAATATTAACCAATGATGGAGTTGGTAAAGGGAATAGCTGCATAAGCATTTCACAGAAAAATACAAGGCAATATTTCAGTACTTATGAAGCAAAAACTCAGGAAAAACAATAACATATAGAGGCAGATTCAAAGAAATATGGAAGTCTCACAGCAACATATTTTATATTTTGGTACAAAAATGTTTGCAATGCAAATGACTGAATATAATTAAGAAAACATTTTGTATAAAGCTTATATATTTGCTATGCAAGTGTTTAAAAATAATCAAGGAATAAAAGATAATAAATCAAGTTAACATCAGAAAAAAATAAACAAAGTTACCAAAACATAATTTAATCTTTTAAAGATAAGGAGAAACTATCTTGGAAAAAGGCAAGTTAAAAATAAGCAAATCATATATACCCTATATTTTTTTGCATTTTTTATTTTAAGAACCTCACCTTGCTATTCTGGTTTCTTTTATGTGGATATTTAAATATTTGTTTCTATTTTGACCAATTATCAAATTCTATTTGCTTCTGTATAGATATTTAAATGTCTTATAGTTTCCGTAGCAAGTAGGTTTTGCAAGGTGGATTTTACTAACCTTACACCCAACCAGTTTTGAATTCAAAGTTGTTGCTAACCAAAGCTTGACAACCATCCTTCCTTGCTATTAAACTCTGGGGAAAGAAGATATGGATTCACACCTTTCCAAGGGTATTTGTGTGAAAGCAAAACCAAACAGGGCTATCTATAATCTTCATGCCCACAGCATGTTGTGTCAAAAGGATGTCTTTTTCCTTGACACCACTATTATTTTAACTATCTTCACGCCTTGGCAATGTTTTAAAAAGCAATGATCAGAATTGTAATAAAAACTAAATGTATAATGAAAGTGAATTAATACATTTTTTGTTCTTGAGAATATTAAACACAATTCATTTATTAGACTGTTTATTTACAAGAATAATTTTATATTTACACCATTCTAAAAACCAATACAATTTTATTAAAAGTAAAGCAATGTGATATTTATCATTCAACAATTTATAAAGAAATAAATATGAAGACAATTTTCTAATCTTAAATTTATGAACATTTATTAAATTATAAAAATATGTGAACCAACTATAAGGAAATCCTTATTATTTACCATTTTATAGACAAAGGTTATTATAGTGTTGTTGTAAGGTAATGTTTTTTTCATGTTATTTTTTGAGTCTATATGTAAGTATTTTTTGCTTTTGAACTGCTTGATATTTCTTCAGTAAATATTTTTAATTTATTCAGACATTTGAGTTTCTATATAATGATATCAATAGCCCAGTAGTATTTTTAATCTTTTTCCCCATTGATGATATGAGATACTATTGAAAAGATCTTGGAATGTATGTGCTAATCATTTTACTGCGCAACAGAAACATGCATGCAGTTAACATTTATTGGTACCCAGCCTTCTAAGTCAGTTTGCCAATAGTGTCTGCAATCTTAACAATAGCTGATTCATTTGAGCAATGTGGCTGCATCCAATTTTACCCAAACCTCAGCAACTCTGCAACCCAGATCCTTAAAATGCTTTGTTAGGCCTTTAGTAAATATTCTTTAGGTTGAACATAATTTTTTTTATTGGTACACATGGATGGTCAAGTGTTGGTTTGAAATGATAAGTATTTAGAGCAACAAATTACCAGTAAAAGGACTTCTATAAGAACTATCACTTAATAATCCATCAGCTTTCTTGCATTACTATATAGGTTACTGGGAGATTAAGGGAAGTGTGAAAAGAAAGAAACTGGCCGGCCCTTCCCAATTCTTTTTGTTTGGCACTTAGGGTTATTTATGGCCATGGCCTCAAGATTACTTATTTATATATTTATTTTTTATTTGATTATATGTTTCAATTATGTATTTTTTTTTGTCATGTATTTTTCTTCAGTTCTAAATTTTGTTTATTTGGAATAAAGTTTATTAAATTTAGGTTGTGGGGTTTTTATTTCATCTTTTGGATGGATATGTGGGTGGTGCAGTGAATAGTAGCTAGGAATGAGGAATTGAAGAACTGAGTTCAAAGTCCAGTTGGGTTTGTTACATTCACTTATGCACAAATAATACCAAGGGAAAGGTATGAATCCATCTCCTCTCCCCAGCTACAGTTTAAAAAGTTGTAAACTGAAATCTCATTGCTATTTTTTTTAAAATTGTTAATGCAATTTTTACTCAAAGAAAAAAGAATTATTTTTACAATCTGAAATATATTTTGGTTTTAAACAATACACAAAGGGTTGATATTCTGTAAAAAACAAATGAAACAATTACTTTTTTGGTCATCTTACTGTGTCTTAGTAACAGAGTAAGAATTTGTTTGCGTGTTTGAAATTGATAATGAGCCTTAGTCTTTTATTTGATAGTTTATCATATTCTGGGAAGGTAATTATCACTATTTCTACTTTAGACAATGGTTATTATAGTGTTGTTGTAAGGTAGTGTTTTTTTTTGCTATTTTTAGTGTGATTTAGATTGTATTTTTGAGTTACCATATATATGAGTTTATCTAAGGTAACCTAGACTGACAGAGTTCAGTTCTCTTCAGTGTGGGTTTGAATTCAGAGTTGCCTTCATTCTAGACTCACCGCCCTACCAAGTCTAAACTGTCCAGTATGCCCTATTATTATACCATGCTACTGAAAACCTCCAATCTTCCTTGCTGTTGGATGTGGTTTATCATTATAATATTTAGTCTTCACATCATATCATATCAAAAGTCCTATAACCTGATAAGGTTACCAGGATACTACGTATGTTGCCATGATAGAAGCAATGGGTTTAGCTAATCTCTCTTCAGTCTGGGTTTGAATTCAATGTTGACTTCATTCTAGAGTGGGTGTCCTATCAAGGCTAAAGTGTCTAGTATGCCCTATTATTTATGAGAGTTTGAAATCAGAGTTTTCCTTCTAAATTGATTACCCTGCAAAGGTTAAATAGTGCAGTCTGCTATGTTATTTATGAAGGTTTTAATTCAGAATTTTTCTTCTAGACTGACTACCACACAAGGCCCGAGGAGCCCAGTCTACTCTGTTATTTAGCCCATAGCTGTAGAAAGGATGATTCGTGCCTTTGGAAAAGGCATGCATTGATCAGATTTGAACTTGGCACATTGATACAACTTTCCTTGCTGATAACCATTGTGCTACTTAGCCATTCTAAGTTTACTAAATATTAATAAAAACAATTTATTTACAGTTTTGTTTTTATTAGATTTTTTTTTAAATAAAATATATAAAATGATGGTTACTATAGAAACTACTGTAGCTTATAAAATCGAAGGAGTTGGTTCTTTAACTAATCATATTGAACAGTTTCTTAAGCCCTGTGAATATGTTTAACACCCATGATTATTATCTACTGACATTCAGACAAAATCTGCAATACTTAAGAATATAAATATTGACAAGATGTCACCTTTCATGAAACAGAACTGTTTTCCATATATGTTCCACTTGTTTCTTTACTGCAATCAATAAAACTACTCATAACTTCTCAACCAGAAAATATCAATTCAACTCCTTCATATCCAAGACTTGAGGAATCAGACCTTTTCCCTAACATCTATCTCTGGCTGTAATTTTGTAGGAAAATGTTTCCAGCTTTAATCTTTAGACTTTGTGAGCCTTGATGTTCAAAACAAAACATGCAAATATATTATATTCTCTTCCCTTGCCTTATTTTAGAACTTTAGACAATTATTCATTCATTTATATCAATAATTAAAACATAATTTAAAATTGTCTCAATTAATATTTTTACTTTTAACTTTCTGTTTTTATTTCAATCATAAGTGTTTAATTTGTAAATTTTGTTATAAGAATATAATCTATCATCCAAAATTCTCTGCAGAAAATTTAATTTTTCAAAAATTTTGGTGTAAGGGTTTCTCTTAGCTCTTTATTTTGTTCAAATTTTTCTTTTACTTTTAAGCATGATACATATTTTTACTTGATTTGATAAAAATTAAATTTTCTATTTTAATATTAATTTTATAATTATGATTGGTGTATAGGGCTAAACTTTTCAACCTAACATCTGTAATTTATTCCTAGATAGTATTTGAAATGAAAAAGAAACTTTCATGAAATTTTTAAATGAGAGGCACTGACAGATGAACATTTTCTGGAAAATTACCAAATTGTCATATTATTAAAGAAAATATACATGCAAATATAATTATTTTAAAACAATTAGGTTTTTCAGTGTGTGTTTATGTATAAATTGCCCAGACAGTTATCGAATTATGTCCTTTTTATAACTTCATCTTAATAAAATAAATTCACTGTGTGCATTGTGAAAGCAAACATGACAGCCAGATGTGATAAAATAGAAAACATTAACAAACTAGCAACAATTTAGGCACCAGTTATCATTATCAATATCTATTAAAGGATTTTTTATTTAGTAAAAAACCCTATGAAAAAAATATTTCAAACGAATGCTTGAGGTAACATTTAATTTATAGGAGCACATAACAAAGACAGATGACATGAGCCAAATTTAGAAAACTGATGATAAATTTATTAACACACAAAATTGAAAGAATTTAACAAATTAAGTGCTTTGTGTGCCAAATGATGGACAATAAAATGTATGTAAAAATAATCAATGCAAATGAAATATGCCTCTTTTACAATAAATATTACAATGCTGTATAAGGTACTTAGAAAAGGCAAACAACACAAAAACAAATGTAGAAAAGGAGAAAATACTTCTCTGAGTAGTTTTCAAATAATTGGTACAATTTTCTAAAAAAAAGTCTGTGGTAAGAGTGAAGAACAGAACAATCACACTAGCTGGAGAATTTTCTTTGATGTGGGAGTGACTTTGATGTTCCTTTCAATTCTTATTTGATGGTTATCAAATTTCTTCTGTGTTGTTTTTATTCCTGGACCAGGGCAACCTGGATTCATGCAGCAGCTGTTAGTTAACTCCTCGAATTCAATTCCTGGCCTTCTATTTATTCAACCAGATAGGCTCTAGATTCACTTCTTGGAATTTGGAGGGAAACCTTTTTTGATTAGTTCCAAATGAAAGACAAATGCAGCTATTTTCCTACAAATTGTAACATACCAAAATATTTTTGAAATTCAAAAGTTTAATCAAGAGCAGAATGCAGCAACTGTTTTCTGGCAAAAAAGCAAATGATACTGTTATGGTCCGGTTTCTTATACCACGGTGATAGTCCAAGGTAGAACCAATAAAGAAGAACTCGAACACAGGTATGGAATAACATAGATATATTACAAACAGGAATATATACAGAGAAGTAGAAGTGTTAGTATGAACAATCAGGTTTAGTAGAGAGAACAAGGTAGTTTCGACCAGTATCACTATTCCAATGTCTTGCAGTAATGGTCTGAACACGACTCTGTTTCGGACTGCCTCTGACTTGACTCTTTACTCAACTTGAACTACTGACTCTACTTGAACTACTGACTCAACTTGAATTACTGACTGACTCAAACTACTGACTCCTCGAACGACTGACTCTTTGCTTACTCCTGAGGTGCAGTATTTATTAAGTATGGAATAGTCCATTATTACTATTATGGGTAAGATCCCATAACAGATACATACTTGAACAGCTTAAATTTCTTATAATATTTCCAATGTACTGATTGAAACAACACTCAATTATAGTTGAGGGAGTACCAGAAAAAATCTCAGCCTGAGCCACTTCCCAATATCTGGTAAAAAGATCAGATTTGGAGGAATCACTTTTTGGTTGGGCAGAGAACTTTTCAGTACCCTCTCATATCTATATAAGTAGATGTGGTTGGTAGAACAAACAGAAATTTATTGAATAGCTTTTAGAAAAATATATACAAAACTTTGGTGTTGAAGATACAGACCACCTTTTCAGATGTTTTTTATATCCTTTAAAAATCAAGGCAAACATGGATAAACATGCACGCAATAAGATGTAGTGTCAAAAGGATTTTTTCTGATGACACCCCTTTTTTCTACCTTTACTCTTTGAAAATGTTTATTGTTTGAAAAAGACATGTTTAGAATTAGAATAAAACATAAACATATGATCTAAACATATATATATATATTTTTTTTTTTTTGAGAATTGATAACAAAAATATTAGATATTAAACACTATTTATTTATTAGATTGTTTACAAAAATAATTTTATATTTACAACATTCAAATTAAAACTAATGCAATGCAGTATTTATCATTTACCAATTTATAAAGGAATAAATGTGAAAACAATTTTTATTCATAAATTTATAAATATTTATTAAATTATTGAAATATATGAACCAATGATAAGAAAATCCTTATAATTTACCATTTTATAATGTTCCAATCAATTAGCAATGATTTGTCAACTATTCCAATAAATAATATAATAAATAAATAATGTAAATAAAAAATCTATTAAATAAATAGTGTTTATTATTTTTGTTGTCAATTATCAAAAACTGAAAAAATGTATAAATTCACTTTCATCATATGTTTAGGTTTTGTTGAAATTCTAATCATCGCTTTTTAAAACAATAAACATTGGTGACCAGTATGACAGAGAGAGAGAGAGCCCCCCACTCACCAGGTGGGTTTATTAATCAACAGTTCTAAAGAATTGGGATGAAGGTACTAATTAGTTGGGGAGAAGGGATTCCGGAATAATTCCAGAAATAAGTTTTTCTTTTTTTTTTTAATTGTTTCTAGGGTTGAGTTATTAATTAATTAGGTGAATTAATTTCAGAGTGATTAATGGACGGGTTCATTAAGTAAAGCTTGTGATAAATGGTGAATTGGATTTTGGGTGGTCTGTAGGGCGAAATCCAGCCAAAGTCCTTAGAGGAGATAAGTGCTTTTCGCAAGGCTTAAGTAGCTGATGTTTGCGGAAAACCCAGCAGGGAATCCAAATTCATTTTTAGTACCACTTGAGAACTGGTTGCCCACAGAGATTCGGAGATTAGGTGGAAACACATAGTGGTCAAGGTGATTTGCATATTAAAATTTGTGGGTGGTGCCTAAAAATTGTTTAGCTTCGCCCCACTCTATCTAAGCCACCTGGACACTTGAGTTAAACAGAACGCGGACAGAGAGCGGAGAGAAGTGGTGGAAAACGGCTTGGTGAATTTTGCTGGTCTGGTCTGTTGGTTGTCCTGCATCAAGAAGACCGATCCGAACCAAGAGATAGAAATAGAACCCGTACGAATCCAGATAACTTCGTCAACAAAGCTGTGAGAAAGCAGACTGCTATATCGTAGTGTGCAGACAAAGATCCATGAATTACCCACATTAGATCAGCTGAATTCTTATCAGCATAATAATCGTCTTTCTCTCTCTGTGACTTTTCGACTCAAACGAGTGAATCTCGTTAAGACACTTTGTATTCGTGCAATTTCTTTGGTAGTGACATAAAAGCAGTAGCCTTAAAAGGCTCTTTGTACAGGAACCGAAAGTGTTGCTTATTTTTTATGTCCTTGCGGTTACGACAAGAACTTTTTCTGCACGAATAGCGATTCCTTTCAGCGTAGAACCCAGCCATTTCATCCTTTACCACCAGACCGTTCTGAAGGATCAGGACACTGCTGTTTGGATCAAAAACTCACAATGTAGCTAACAGTGGTGGTTCCTTCAGCTCACCGGAGGAGGACCAGGTGGTTTTCTTTTAGCGGCCAGAATCACCGGAGAGACAGGACATAGCTGCCGGTGGCAGGGCTTTTACGTTAGACCAGTGAAGATATTTAAAAAATGTTGTCATGGGAAAACATGGTCCTTTTGACACTATGTCTTATTGTGGGCATGTTTATCCATGTTTGCTAAAGTTAATATGAGATTATATCAGAAAGATATCAGTGGGCCTTAAAATAAGTACACCATTACTCCAGTAAATAATATACTATACACATACATTATTTAAATTTAACCACTTTCTCCTTTGATACATACATATATATATATATATATATATATATATGGGCATGTGGCCAAGTGGTTATAAAAGTTCACTTTTTGACGATGAGACCCGTGTTCGAATCTCACCATTGTTGATTTGTCAAGAAGGCAACTTCCTGATGTTATTGGAACCCTAACCCTGATCCCAGCATGCGGCACCTTTGGGAAGTGCCTGAAAACCATACCATGGGTTGACCCAAGCCTTGTGAGTTAAAATGGGTAGACGGAACCCTTGTGGGCCATCAATAGCTGTGCTAGCACAAAGTCACAAGTTATCATGTCCGAGGGATTGTTCAAATTGTTGATCATGCTAGATAACATACTCTCTACCAGAAACTGTAACTAAGGTCTGCTCAGCATACTTGCAGTATAAACCACAGGTAGACCAACTTTGCATTTCCCAATTCCCATTGATAGTGGAAATAATTGATTTTTTCATGCTTCTACGGCAGTTTTCATGTAGTTTGTGGCCAGTTTGTACTGGCCAGAGTGAGAGCCAAAAGCTGGCTGCCACGAATAGGCAGGAAGATTCTATTGGCCAGCGTGAGAGCCAACAGCTGACTGACACGAATGTTAACTAGCATGCAAAAAAAATCGATAGCTGCATTCGTGGGAAAAATTTAAATCTGCATGGCACTTTACTCCAATTGGCTCATTGGCTTGCTTAAACTCAACATTGATTCTGATTCCACAGAACTGGGTTGGGTGTGAAAAAGTATTTGTTGTTAACATTCTTTTTTCATTGTTTTTTCCAGTTACGAGTCCTTTTTTAAAACTGATCATTTTGTGTTCATTTTGTTTAGTTCTTTTTTCATAACAGATTTAATGTTTAGTATAGAGCTTAGAAAAAATTTGCAGTGTGAGATAGGCAAGAAGTAAGGCATGTAGCAAAGAAGGGAAAAATATTTTAAGTCAAGTGATAGCGATTGCTGTATGAGTCGTACGATTTTTGAATCAAGCACGGGCAATGCCGGGCTATGCTGCTAGTTATATATATATATATAGTTATATAGTTATATAGTTATATATATATATATATATATTTCTGAAGAAGTTGTAGATTTTTTTTATTTATTAATCTAACAGATTTTATCACTTTATTTTTAGCGGATACCCATTTTTGAGTAGACAGTCTGTCCACTTATTAAATAGTATATTTATTTATTTTCCTCTATCAGTATGAATATTCTGGCAACCTTATTAAAAAAAAGATGCTCCTCCAGCCCTATTCAGATTTTTTCAATCAGTGAAACTCTTCATGGCCGAGTTGGTCTAAAGCTTGTCAGATATAATGAAGGTTTCTTCTGCTAGGGGGATGCAGGTTCAAATCCTGCCAGAGGACACATTGATTCTTTAATAAGATTTCTTGAATATACAAAAATAGATAAATATGGCGTTTAATAAATAAATGGAGCATCTACTCAAATATGGGTAGCCACTAAAAATAATGTTTAAGTGATACATACGTACATACACACATATATAATACACACACACACACACGCACACACACATATAATACTTATTCAAAAATTATAACATAAACATGTTATAACATCACTACAAAAATAGCCATTTTGTTTCAACACTTCAGGTGTCTTCTCAAGTGATGGTATTGAATGCAGAATAAAGAGTTTTAAAAGGTTCAAATCAACCAAACACCCCTCAATAGGGGAAATGCTGTTACATAAGCTGGAATGACAAATCAAAATACAAGTATATGAAAATTCAAAAAACTTGACAATGAACCTTGGTTACAATTATTAATGCCTTAATGCTGATGTTAGACTAAAATAGAAATCATTCTAATTGATTAATTTTAAATTTTACTATAAAATTAAAAATAAAAATTACCAATTTTAAATTATAAATTTAACCTATATTAAGTTTAAAATATAAAATTATTTAAAGAAGAAACTGAGGAAAATATACATATGTTTTATTATTTATTTTATGTTTTAATTGAAAAGCCAAATTTTCATTTAAAACAAACACTAATCTAAAGAGAATCAAACATCCTCACAACTTAGATACATTTGAGCACTGTATTGAGCACTTTTTTAAGAATTGCATTTTTGGTTATTGGAATTTTATTCTGTCTACTTACACACACACACACACACACATACACACACACATATATATACACACAGTGTGGGAAAACAAATATTTGTACACCTACAAATTTTTAATTTATTGTATTTCCAACTAATGAATAAACATGCTTTTCATATAATTAACTGTATACAGATTTATAATAACTAAACATGCATAGAAAACAGAAAAAAAATTAATTTAATAGAAATAAATCCCATTTATCCATTTTAATGAGTGAAAAAAGTATTCGTACAATACGAAAAAGAATACATAATCTTCATTTAATACTTTGTAGAATAGCCATTATTCACTTCTACTTGTAGTTCTCAATTAATGATTTGCAAATTTTTCTTGGTATTTTGTTCCATTCTTCTTCACATATGGTCTTCAGTTTGTTGGAGCTCTCAATTGGATTTGAATTTTCACATAACACCACAGATTCTCGATTGAGTTTAAATCTAGGGACTGACTTGGCCATTTCAGCATATTTACATTATTTTTAGCAAGCCATTTTTTCATAGATTTTGCAGTGTTCTTAGGATCATTATCTTGTTGGAAGATCCAATCAGAAGGAAGTTCAAGATTTTCAACCAAATTCATTAAATTTGCTTCCAAAATATTTTGATATTCAGTGGCATTCATTCTACCATCTATTACTGATATGTTACCAGTACCTTTTGTAGAAAAACATCACGAAACAATGATCCTGCCACCACCAAATTTCACTGTTGGAACTTTGTTCTTTTGTTTGAAGGCATCACAATCTTTCCTCCATACATGATTTCTAGAATTACATCCAAACAACTCAATTTTGGTTTTGTCTGTCCATAATACTCTTTCCTAATACGATTTTTCCTTATCCTTATGTTCACGAATGAATTTCAACCTGGCATTTCTGTGTCTTTTCAATAGCAGTGGAATTTTCCAAGGGGAGTGTGACTTTAGATTGTTCCTGTGAATTTCATTGCTTATTGTCCATTTAGTAACACAGATTCCTGACAAAAGCAAATCATCCTGCAACTCTTGACGGCTAACCATTGGATTTTGTTTGATGCATTAATTTCATTGAAGATCTTGCAGAAATCTTCCTTGGAGCACCTGTTCTTTGCTTTTCAATAGTTTTGAGTTTTTTATACCTTGCAATGAATGAACTAATGGTAGTAAAATGGAATGTTCAGGTTATCTGAGATTTTCCTGTAACATCTACCTTCTTTACAGAGCTTAACAATCAGTTCTTTTTGTGAATTTGTCAATTCTTTACCTCTTGCCATGATGATAACCTTCTTGCATGAATCTCAATTACAGAATGTTTTGTTTTCATTTCTTGGACTAAAAATAACTACTGATAACATTATTAGAACATTCTAGAATATTCCTCTTCAATAATCTAGAGTATTGAAGCAATTTAAATGTTTAAATTCTGAAATTTGCATTGTATGAATACTTCTTCACCCATTAAAATGGATAAATGGGATTTATTTTTCTGTTTTCTATACATATTTAGTTTGTTTTTATTTCTTTATTTTTTATTTGTTTCCCCACACTCTATACACCCTCTGCCAAGAATAGATGATATGATAGAGAAAATAACCAAAATTATTCTATTTAGTACCCTGGATCTTAAAAGTGCCTACCATTAGGTAACTATAAGGCCCACTGATAAACCCTATATGGCCTCAGAGGCCAGCAGCAAACTCTATCAATTTCACAGAATACCATTTGGCATGACTAACAGGGTAGCTAGTTTTCAAGTGACAGACCAGATAATATCAAAAGACAACCTGCAAGGCACCTATGCTTACAATATCGATAATATAACTATTAGTGGGAAAAATTGAGCAGAACATGACAAAAATCTTAAATTATTCATGGCAGCTGTTAAAAAATACAAGCTTAGATATAATGCAAACAAATGTTATTTTAGACATAAAAATATAAAATTACTTGGGTAATAAGTAAAAACAACATAAAACCTGATCCAGAATGTCTGAATCCATTACTCAGCCTATTAGTCCCAAAAGATTTTTCTGCTCTATGCTATGCATTAGGAATGTTTGCACACTATGCACATTGGATTTCATCTTTTTCAGACAAAATCCAACCTCTTACAACAGTATCAAACTTCCCATTATCTCCCATAGCAGAGATAGCATTTAATGAGTTAAAGAGTGGCATAGCAAAAGTAGCCATTACTACACCCAATCATACACTACTTCTGATAGTAGAGACAGATACTTCAGAATGTGCCATAATTGCCTCTTTAAGACAGTCAGAGAGGCCGTAGCCTTATTCTCCAGAACCCTGTCTAAATTGGAACATAGGCATTCTGGAACAGAGAAAGAAGCCTATACTATTGTCAAATTGCTGAGAAAATGGAGGTATTATTTGATTGGGAAACATTTTAAGCTAATTACAGACCAAAAATCAGTCTTGTTCATGTTCAACCCCAAAACAACATGCAAAATTTAATATGAGAAGATAACGAGGTGGAGTATGGGACTCTTGTGTAATCTACTGCCCCAGTAAAGAAAGTGCAGCTGTGGATGCCTTCTCTCATGTATGTAGTTTGGCTGCTTGCAAAGAGTTAAAGTAACTACATAGAGAGTTGTGTCACCCAGGTGTTACATGCATGGTCCACATGATGAAAATCAAAAATATTCCCTACTCAGTAGAGGATGTGAAAGAAATCACCAAATTGTGTAAAATTAGTACTGAAAATAAACTTAGGTTTTACCATGCTAACACCATCAAGGTCACAAAAGCCATGCAACCCTATGAAAGAATCACATTGGATTTTGAAGGACCACTTCAGTGAAAAACTCCTAACAAATATATTCTGACAATAATTGATGAATATTTGTGGTTTCCTTTCACACTATCCTGTTACAATATATCCTCTTCAACGGTCATACAAGCACTTTGCTTAGTTTTTTCTGTCTTTGGGTTACCCACGTATACTCTTTTGGACAAATGGGCTTCATTTATGTCTAAATCTGTATGGCAATTCTTACAAGAGCAAGGAGTAGCCAAAAGTAGAACAACCTCATATAACCCTCAAGGCAATGTCCAATGTGAGAGGTATAAATGGAATAATTTGGAAAAATGTTCAACTGGCAGCTACTGATAAAGGGGTAACTTTAGAGAATTGGAAACATCTACTCCCAGAGGCCCTACATGAAATTAGAATGCTGCTATGCCTCAACACTAATGTAATACCCCATGAATGATTCCTCCCATTTCCTAGAAGTTTGACTGGAGCATCCTTACTATCTTGGTTCTTGAAACTGGGAGTGACATTACTTAAAAGACACATGCCACTAAATAAGAACAAACCACTTGTAAATGAAGTGGAGCTTCTAGATGCCAACCCCCAGTATTTTGTGTGTCCATTACCCCAATGAACAGGAAAGCACAATCTCACTAAATGATTTGGCCCCAGCAGAGGATGAATTGGGACACTTAAACTGTCTATGAAGAAACAGAAACATGGTCTCCTTTTGAAAATTACAAGGAACTTTTGAGCTTTAGTACCTCAAGTGGTGATGAATGGGTTTCACAGAAGTGGGCCCACCCACTTAACTATACTTCAGAGGATGAGCAAACTACTCATAGAAGATTACAAAAACACAGCAGAATTAAATCCAATTCTAGTGAGAAAGAGGGAGAACCTCATGATGTTCCTGGAA
This sequence comes from Acanthosepion pharaonis, assembly GCA_903632075.3. NCBI lineage: Eukaryota > Metazoa > Mollusca > Cephalopoda > Sepiida > Sepiidae > Acanthosepion > Acanthosepion pharaonis. The sequence continues at coordinate 2,202,673 of CAHIKZ030004489.1, read as the reverse complement.
ATCATGGTTTTGCAGACAGCAAAGGATGCCTGTTTGATTCAGGGACTTCTTCTCTCTCTAAGAATAAGGCTGGGGAGAATGCAGTACAATCCATCCCCCAGTAATGAATCTGTCCTTAACACATATATTCAGGATAACTCTTCTGATATGCATAGTTTATCAAAGCTTACTGATATGCAATACATATTGTTTCAAACAATTCTACTACACATTCATGTACAAAACATCATTTAACAAAAAAATGTGCAAATAGCATAATCCTCTCAAAGAATTCAAACTCTGATAAATAATAGGGCATACTAGACACTTTAGCTTTGATAGGGCAGCCAGTCTAGAATTAAGTCAACACTGAATTCAAACCCAGACTGAAGAGAGATTAGCTAAACCCATTGCTTCTATCATGGCAACATACATAGTATCCTGGTAACCTTATCAGGTTATAGGACTTTTGATGTGATATGATGTGAAGACTAAATATTATAATGATAAACCACATCCAGCAGCAAGGAAGATTGGGGGTTTTCAGTAGCATGGTATAATAATAGGGCATACTGGACAGTTTAGACTTGGTAGGGCAGTGAGTCTAGACTGAAGGCAACTCTGAATTCAAACCCACATGGAAGAGAACTGAACTATGTCAGTCTAGGTTACCTTAGATAAACTCATATATATGGTAACTCAAAAACACAATCTAAATCACACTAAAAATAGCAAAAAAAAAACACTACCTTACAGCAAGACTATAATAACCATTGTCTAAAGTAGAAATAGTGATAATTACCTTCCCAGAATATGATAAACTATCAAATAAAAGACTAAGGCTCATTATCAATTTCAAACACGCAAACAAATTCTTACTCTGTTACTAACAACTACAAGATGACCAAAAAGTAATTGTTTCATTTGTTTTTTACAGAATATCAACCCTTTGTGTATTGTTTAAAACCAAAACATATTTCAGATTGTAAAAATAATTCTTTTTTCTTTGAGTAAAAATTGCATTAACAATTTAAAAAAAAATAGCAATGAGATTTCAGTTTACAACTTTTTAAACTGTAGCTGGGGAGAGGAGATGGATTCATACCTTTCCCTTGGTATTATTTGTGCATAAGTGAATGTAACAAACCCAACTGGACTTTGAACTCAGTTCTTCAATTCCTCATTCCTAGCTACTATTCACTGCACCACCCACATATCCATCCAAAAAGATGAAATAAAACCCCACAACCTAAATTTAATAAACTTTATTCCAAATAAACAAAATTTAGAACTGAAGAAAAATACATGACAAAAAAAAATACATAATTGAAACATATAATCAAATAAAAAATAAATATATAAATAAGTAATCTTGTGGCCATGGCCATAAATAACCCTAAGTGCCAAACAAAAGAATTGGGAAGGGCCGGCCAGTTTCTTTCTTTTCACACTTCCCTTAATCTCCCAGTAACCTATATAGTAATGCAAGAGAGCTGATGGATTATTAAGTGATAGTTCTTATAGAAGTCCTTTTACTGGTAATTTGTTGCTCTAAATACTTATCATTTCAAACCAACACTTGACCATCCATGTGTACCAATAAAAAAAATTATGTTCAACCTAAAGAATATTTACTAAAGGCCTAACAAAGCATTTTAAGGATCTGGGTTGCAGAGTTGCTGAGGTTTGGGTAAAATTGGATGCAGCCACATTGCTCAAATGAATCAGCTATTGTTAAGATTGCAGACACTATTGGCAAACTGACTTAGAAGGCTGGGTACCAATAAATGTTAACTGCATGCATGTTTCTGTTGCGCAGTAAAATGATTAGCACATACATTCCAGGATCTTTTCAATACTATCTCATATCATCAATGAGGGAAAAGATTAAAAATACTACTGGGCTATTGATATCATTATATAGAAACTCAAATGTCTGAATAAATTAAAAATATTTACTGAAGAAATATCAAGCAGTTCAAAAGCAATATTACTTACATATAGACAGAAGTCCCCAAAACAGAATTTATTGATAAGAAAATTAATTTAAAAAATACCAATGAAAAAAAATTGGAATTCAGATCTGAGGGAAAAGGTCTGATTCCTCAAGTCTTGGATATGAAGGAGTTGAATTGATATTTTCTGGTTGAGAAGTTATGAGTAGTTTTATTGATTGCAGTAAAGAAACAAGTGGAACATATATGGAAAACAGTTCTGTTTCATGAAAGGTGACATCTTGTCAATATTTATATTCTTAAGTATTGCAGATTTTGTCTGAATGTCAGTAGATAATAATCATGGGTGTTAAACATATTCACAGGGCTTAAGAAACTGTTCAATATGATTAGTTAAAGAACCAACTCCTTCGATTTTATAAGCTACAGTAGTTTCTATAGTAACCATCATTTTATATATTTTATTTTAAAAACAATCTAATAAAAATAAAACTGTAAATAAATTGTTTTTATTAATATTTAGTAAACTTAGAATGGCTAAGCAGCACAATGGTTATCAGCAAGGAAAGTTGTATCAATATGCTGAGTTCAAATCTGATCAATGCATGCCTTTTCCAAAGGCATGAATCATCCTTTCTACAGCTATGGGCTAAATAACAGAGCAGACTGGGCTCCTCGGGCCTTGTGTGGTAGTCAGTCTAGAAGAAAAATTCTGAATTAAAACCTTCATAAATAACATAGCAGACTGCACTATTTAGCCTTTGTAGGGCAATCAATTTAGAAGGAAAACTCTGATTTCAAACTCTTATAAACAATAGGGCATACTAGACACTTTAGCTTTGGTAGTCTAGAAGGAAGGCAACTCTGAATTCAAACCCAGACTGAAGAGAGATTAGATAAACTCATTGCTTCTATCATGGCAACATAAGTAGTATCCTGGTGACCTTATCAGGTTATAGGACTTTTGATGTGATATGATGTGAAGACTAAGTATTATAATGATAAACTACATCTAGTAGCAAGGAAGATTGGAGGTTTTGAGGAGCATGGCACCACCCCTTAATTGCTGTTTTTCCCAGGTCCACTCTGATCCAGGGTGGTAGCATCTGCCAGGGTCCCATCTGTGGGCAAATAGTGAATCACCAAACAAAAACAAAATACTATGAAAGTATAAAAATACATTTTAATAGTAAAAATATCAGCAATAAATTTTTTATATAATAAATGATACATATTTATAGTTAATTGACCAACAATACATATTTATAATAAATAAAATGACCAACAATTCATTTTTAAAGCAAAATGACTAGCAATACATTTTATAGTAGTATTACTAACAATATACTTCATCTGTGGTTAAAGACATGTAATTGGTTCAAAATATATTTACTTGAAGGTACATAATTGTGTTCAAAATATTTAGATTTTGGTATTAAATAACCCATAGAGGTTGATATGCCACTAAACAAGATCAACTAACCAACTAAATATTAGAATTAAGACAAAAATATATTATACCAGTTTTACATGTGAAGAAAGTCTTCTAATTCAGTTTTTGAAATCTTGGTTTAACCCATGTTCAACATTTGTTGCAGGTATTGGTGGGGTATTTACTTAATTTTGCATAATCTAGCACAAGGCCACAGATGTAGGACAACCGGTAAGAATCATTATCATGTTGTGCTTTTTCCATCTGCAGCAGGTTGTGAACTCCTAAGACATTACTATTTTTTAAATTTCAGTCAATGTGTGTTTTTAGGTCTATACCTCCCTGTGAAAGATGAGGCTGCTGTGGGATGAGTGCTTTTATCAAGAAAACATCTCTAGATAGATTGCCAACCAAGAGTAAAGACCTTCTAAATGCCTATTAGGTGAGGACTTGTGATTTTGTGCTAACATAATCAGTGATGGCTTCCAATCAGTTTTGTCTACCCAATTTCACTTGGGTAGACAAAATTCTTGGGTCACCTGGTGAGGAACAACCTCATCATATAATAGTAATGATCTGTGAGATTAGGCTTCAAACCATTGCCCTCAAGGATATTTGTGCATAAGTGAATACAATGAACTCAACTTGTATTCAAACTTGGCTCTCCCATTTTTCATTGAGAGCTGCTATCCATTATATCACCATGCATAGATATTTTATTTCAATGATAATATATTGAAATTTATTACTTTCTAATATTAAAATCCATTTTTAAAATGCATTTCATTAATAAGCTAGAATATAACTGGAACATAACACAGTGATGATTCATTTCAATAGGATGCTTAGTATTCCTAGAACATTAATTTAGTATGGACTGAACATGTAAGCAACAACAAGGGTTTGGAGAAAATGGAAAACAAAAGGAAACATACTTAACATCAGGGAGAGGCAGCTGAAATTTCTGGGGCATGTAAGGAAGGAGGGCTTGAAAAACCTGATACTCACAGGACAGATTGAGAGAAAGAGGGACAGAGTAGAACAGTGTGTAATGTATGTGATAAACTTGAACAAATGGATGGTAGAACAGGGTTTTGGAGAAATAACAAAAGACAAAACTTATTAAGAGCTACAAGGAACAGGAAGAAGTGGGGGGCCATGATCGCCTACGTCCTGAAGGGACACTACACATAAAAGAAGAACATAGTATAGGTTATAATGTAAAAAGTTCATCTACAAGCCTGAAAGGGGCACTTATTTATAATGGTAATAAATATACATCAATAACTGTTGCTCATTCTGTACACTTAATGATTATTCCAGAATTTGGCAAAGGTTCTTAAGAAAATCAGCTACAATGAACACTTTTGGCTTATAGATGAGGACTTGAAAATTCAGTGTATCTTACTAGGTAAGCAGTTAGGATATATAGTTTGTCAACTTTTTCAGCCTGTTAAGGGTTAAAAGTTAAGAGTACTATCAGAAGAAATATTTACACTGACATACATCCAGCTATAAGTTTTTCATATCAGACAACTGCTACACCAAAAAGCCTGACTTATTCAAATAGAGGTAAAAAAAATATTGTTTTAAAAAGATATGTGCTTTTCATTTTATATTTTTAAACAAATACATTCATAAATTCAAATAATAGATATATGGAATTTAGTGGAAATTAAAATTAACATGTCAATCTTATTTCTGTGGCCAAAAATAGACATTACATAGGTCCACTTGCAGATGAATATAAAAAAAATGAAGCAAGCCCTTTCTTCCTTTTTTTTCTCCTTCCAGATGTCACAAGGTTTGGTTTTCTTTTTGTTGGTTCATCATAAATGTGTGTGTTGAAAATGAAAGCTCACACAAACAAGACATATTTCATCATCCTAAAAATGTCACAAACTTTCAGATATGGATATTTTATATACCAGCTACATGTAAACACTTCTTTGTTTGTTATAAATTGTTTTCTGTGTATGTCACACTAAATGGTTCAGTTTTATTTACTGGCTGCATCCAGTTTTGCATGATTTACCTTTTTCTCCAAATCTGCTTTTTACAACTACTAGAAGTGGCCAACAATAACATCACTCATTATTCGCATACCACCTGAATCTGTGCCTTTGTTTGAATGCTGTTTAGGGATTTACCTTTAAAAGCTTTAGCTAATAAATATTAATAGTTGCAACAGATAAAAATAAATTTTGCAATTTTTAAATATTATACACTTCACATGATAAAAAATGTTCTTTCTTGGTAATTCACAGCAAGGAATAAGTTTATTTTAGAGTTCACTGAAAAAAGAATAAAATGTTCCTTTTTTAAGAGTTTTCTGCAAAGAGAATAATTTTTTTATTTCAAGAGTTCACTGTAAAGAAAGATAAAGTTCAATATATGTTGGTGGAGGGGTTAAAACTTAGATGCACATAGTATCAAAACTTGGAGAGAACTTGGAAGCAATTCGTTTGGCAGTCAAAATGCTTTTATCTCTCCCTCAGATGAAGTGTTCTGCTTCTCTTATAGGTCTAGACTTGCTCACAGAGACCATTTGTTTTTTTTAGCATGACACCTTCTTATTGGCTGAAATCATTTTAATTCTTTTTTTTTTAATTTCCTATATGGAAATTTTGCATGATCTGTCTGTACAGAAAACAGTTTTGTTCACAGTAGCAGAAGTCAAATTCCACTTTTATGTGCTTTTTACTATGGATATATGTAAGCTGCATTTTATTTTTTTGAATGGGCCAACAGAGCTAAGGATTTGCAATAGATTCAGAAGAAATGGCCAAATAGAAAAATCTACAGTTTTATACTAAAAATATTATCAGACATAGCTTGTTAAATCTAAAAAACGTGCAGACATCAGCACATTATATTAAGCCTGGATTAATGAAGTAGTTTGTTAAAGCCTTATCAAAAGATGTATCCTGTTTTATGCATTTGTTTCCTGTCCAGTCTGAAGCTAATTTGAAAGAGAACATATTTACTGGATCAGATATTATAAAACTTATTTCTGATTCAGAACTTGATTTTGCTACGAATAACCTTGAAAAAGAGACTTGGGTATCATTCAAAAAGTTCTTAGGTGACAATAATAATACAAATTACAATGTGATTTTAGAAAATTTGTTAGTCAAATTTAAGATGGGCTGTAATATGAGTCTCAGATTTGTATAATATAAAAATATATGTAAAATGTAAGACAATTATATATCAAGTATTATATCTTGTGTGTGTATATATATATATATATATATATATAAGCATATCACCCCAAGCAAGGTGGGAGTGCCACTAGCATGCAAGTGCTTACAGAGAGTGAGAGCAAGCGGAAAGAAGGGTGTTTGAGGAAAGGACAAAGAGAAGGACGTGGAAAAAGATCAACGTATCAGATGTTGATTGATATTTCATTTGAATATTTGAAAATTATAGCTATCAGGGAAGCAAGTAAGAGGAACAGAGTTCCACTGTTGGGAAGTGTGAGATAAGAAGCTGTTGGAGTAGAAGAGACAGATACATTTAACAGTTTTGACAGTGAAAAGGTGTAACCAATATGCCAACTTAGTAGCACGCTTAAATTCATTCAGTTTGGGTACCAGTGAAAGTAGCTTGTCAGAGCAGTTGGCCTGAAAATATTTGTAGAAAAGACAGAGGGAAGCCACAGCATGTCTGTGAGAAAGTGACTGTAGACAAGATGCCAAACCAGGACCTATCACATTACATATCTGTCTCTGGATTTTGTCAAGAACAGTGGGGGCATTAGACCATATATGGCAGCAGTATTCAATGCAAGGATGAATGGTTGATTTATAGATTTGAAGAATGGACTCAGGTGAGAAAAACCTGCTTGTGTGACACAGAGAACCAACTTTCCTTGTGGTAGATGAAACTATTGATTCAATGTAGATATTCCACCTCAGGTCAGTGGAAAGTGTGAGACCAAGCAGGCACAGAGAAATGCTCTCGTGGAGTTGGGCATCAGCCAATCTGATGGGAGGCAGGAAGGGTTCTCTATGGTGGGTAAATGAGAGCAGTTTCGTTTTGGAGGCATTAAAGTTTACATGCCATTTCCTGCCCCAGTCAACCACAGATTTGAGGTCCTTTTTGAGACCAACGGCCAGGTTAGTTCTATCAGCAATACCAGATTTACTATTGAGACAAGAGTAAATAGTAATGTTGTCTGCATAGATGCCTACTTGGGAACTGATGACATAAGGAAGATCGTTGATGAAGATTAGAAACAGTTAGAAACAGTGTTGGGCAGCAAACTTTCTTTTAAACATCTTTTATTAAATATGACAGCCAAAGAAAATTTAATTAATTTTTTATTTAATTTTTCCATTCTTATGTTTGGTGGGAGTAAGGAAGTGCAAAAATTGTCCATTTTGTCTATTGTCCAAAACACTTTCAGCTACCTCTTTAGCCATTTTCAAGGGGGTTTGTTTTAGGTGTTGTTACTTTCTCTTCATGTTTTGATGTTGTTTTGAATTCTATTAGAAGTGTTTATTCCGAAATTTCACATGTTGAGCACAGCTGGAATTCCCATGAGCTTCTTTCTCTCTTTCTTTCATCCACATTTTATATATATATATATATATATATATATATATATATATAAATGAAAGGATGGAGAAAATGAACTTTATCTGTAGTTTTCATTTGTGTTTTTATCTTTATATTTTTTAACATGGATTTTGGTCAGTCCTTGTGTTGGTCAGTCTCTTTTAAGTTGTTATTTAAGATAAGAGCTGGATTGATTCATGCTGCTCTGAATTCCCTTGGTCATTTTGACAGTTTTATTGGTTCCTGCAAAAGAGATGTGTCTCTGTTAAGTGTGTGTGTTATTTGGTTCTTAGGGAGTGAGTGAGCGAGTGAGTATGATGTATGTAAGTGTGTATATTAGTATGGGTGTGTGTATAGATGTGAGACCTCTGCAAGCATGTCTGTCTTGTGTGGCTGAGAAATGTGAGTAGGTTCTGTTTTGTGGGGTTATATATTAATTCTATCTATGTTAAATTTGTGATTAAGCCCATCTGGATGGAGCATTTTTAGGCACCAAATCCACTTATTTTCATCAATATTTTTTATTGTTCAAAATATATATATATGTAGATAGATAGATAGATATGTATAAGAATGGACACTTAGGTCAATGCCGAGTGGTGACAGTCTGTTTCATGCTTGAATACAATCTTAATGGCCTGAAGATTGCTTTCAAGCATGAAACAGGCCATCACCATTTGGTATTGACCTCTTATATTTGCACACACTCTGTCCCTGATATTGAGCACTTTTACCCATAAATAATAGCATACCTTAAAACTATATTTTTATCATATATAGATAATGTGACACTTGACACATGCACACATGAACACATGCATGCATACACACATGCTCAAACAAACACACAAACAAAAAACACATATATAAAATGAGAATTTAACACCAATAATAAGAGCATTCCAACTAGCACATAAATTAATCACATCAAACTTGTATAAAAAATGAGAAAAAGGGCAGGTACATCAATTTTATAAATAGTGTTAAATTTGGTATATAGATCTCAAATTTTTTATAATATAACAAAGACCTACTGGCTAATTTTCTAGTATTTTACACAGCACAGAGTAAGTAAATAAATATGTTTACTGAAATAGATTTAATTATATCAAGCTTACAAAATGCATAAAACAAGTTATTTTGTTGGTGTAAAAAAAGGTTTTGTGTTTGCTTACAGGTATACATTTGACAATAAAAGATTAGCAGCTATAGACAGGTAATATTAAATATTTGAAAGACTGTGCCAATTGACTAGCTGAGGATTTGTGTTATCCAAGTGAATACTTTATTGTCATTTATTCATAGATTAACATCTCCAAATGTCACCATCTGTATTAAAGATGGCTGTGGGTTCAAATCAGATTGGTAGATACTTGATTAGGTTATATTTCTGTGCACACTGATACAGAATTATTTTTACATCACTGAACAATGGAAGTTGACAAGCACCATGACAACAGAAATGAAAACACACACACACATACACAAAAGAACAATTTTCATACGTCAAGAGGTTTACAAGAAAGAAGTTCCGTATCAAGTAATTGTGCAATGAAGCTTGACCTCAACTAAATGCTAAATACACACATCACTCAGCTGAAGATGTTACCTGCCCTTTGCAAAGGTGACTTTTTATCAACAAACTAGATGTCGGCTTGCCAATGAGTGAAAGATTTTAAGCAGAACCAGTCTATTGCAGACATATATGAGTTGTTTGATTTTTGCAAGAATATAAACTGGATTAAACAAGTAAGTCTTCACAAGCAATTATACATGAGGTGCCTATTACTAGGTTAATTCTACATAACCTTAATAACTATCGCCTGTCAGTAAACATTGCCTTAATTCCTGACTTTTGATAAAGCATTTCTATAATAAAATTATATGCAATGCATTTATATTACACATATAATAACCTATTTTTCAATAATGCTTCAAGTAATTCCTAATCACTGACAATACCTTTCTTTCTGATTTTCAATACATTTTCATAATAAAATCATTGACAACAAATTTACATTATACAATGCTGTGCAAAAGTAAGTGAACCCCTAAGATAATATTTAAAATAATTGTCTCTTTTTTCCAGATAATTAACAAATCATAATTAAACTATATATTCATTAAGAAAAACCTTTATTTAATGAATTACAACCACTTTCAAAGATTTTTATCAAGCTGGAATAAAAATATTAATTAAAAATTAAGATGTGTAAAAGTAAGTGAACCCTAACATTTACACTCGGTATTTTTGTTTTATATGGTTGCTGGTGCAAATAATTTTTGTGCACATGTAAAAATCAAAATGACACATTTTCATTTTTTTGGTAAGCTGTGTATATTGCAGTCAAACAATATATATATCTCATTGTGCATGATATTGAGCACTTTTACAAATAAATATAGTATACCTTAAAACTATATTTTTATCATCGATCTATCTATCTACTCACCTCCTTTGATATACTTTCTACCCTCTTATATATTCTACTAATCTATCTAGGATTATGATTCTTAAAATGTTTTTTTCACATATATAATACTAGTAATAGTATCAGATAAATTGATTTACATCAATACTTATTCTACAAATTATACATTCTAGCAGTAGGTCAAAATTTGCTTATAAAAGTTATATTAATATTCCATACTTTTTTATATACCTTTCTACTTATATCTTAAATTCTCAACTAAAACTTATTGTTAAAAAAAAACCAAATAACTTATGTATTCAACATCCCAAGAAAAGGTCTCCACCTCTTAATTTATTAATTTACAAAATACATTCATTGATTACAAAACGAGTAGCAATAATTCCAGCCTAAATATACACAATTCAGCTCTGGTTTTGTTTTAAAGTTACCAAAAACATTTCAAATTACTACTATAACTGTTGTTTGAACTTATCCCTCCTTCCCCCTTCATCGTCTTACTATCTCCTATTCCCACCTTTCCTCCCCCGCCCCTCACTCTTTGGAGGCTTGGAATTGCTGTGCCTAAACCCTTGACCATTGCTGTCGATTTAAATTTTTCTGGTCGAGCCATCATCTTAACGCCTCAACAATCCTTCACCAAACTGCTATCAACAAACACTATTATTGTTTGCACTCTGTCACCCTTTTGCCTTTCCTATCTTTTCTTTATCCTTATATGTTCCCTCTTAAAATTTTATTTTTTTTATATATATATTTTTTAAACAAATACAAAAAAGGAAGTGACATTTCATGTGTGGCCTGCTTACAAACAGAATTGTTCATAACCATTTTGGTTCTCACCAGTCAAGGTGCAACTAAATGCACTGAAACAAAGTTTCATCTTTGTAGTAAGTAAATTGTTTTTGTTTATGTGGAAAAATTATAATAAATAATATCTATCTATCTATATATATATATATATGTGTATGTATATATATATATATATATATATATATATAGGATTAATAGAAATATAAAATTAACATTATATTCAGCACATTTACTCCTGAGTTTCATAGACAAACCTTTGTGTAATTGTTCAGTTCACTTTTCAGGAGGTATTAGCAAATGTCTATCAATTTTCTCATTTTCATTGTTTTTATATTAAGTTGAAAAAAAAATGATTTATGTACTTTTTTATTGGTGTTAATGAGTTAATTCTTTATTCCAAAGAATTCTTTTTTGTAGCTCCTTGCCATTGACCTGTCCTTGACTCCAGCAATCTTCTCATCCTCTGAGACCAAAAACACAACATGGCAGAGGAGTAAATTGTCATGAAGCAGACAAATGCCAGCTTGATCAATTGGAACCATGCTCTACAACATGATACCAGTGACACACCAGCAAAGCATTAATGAGTGGGGAGTCAGCTAGATGGTAACCACGGTGGTCTGAAGGAGTTTGACAGCCAACATGGGGGACACAGGGCTACATGTGTGTGTATGTGTGTGCATGTACATATATGTATGTATATGCTTGTGTGCATGCTTTTCCGTGTGTTTGCCTGTATCATTGTGGAATGTATTATCATCAGAGTTAAAAGTTTGATTAAGTCTGTTTCTTTCACTTCCAACTAATGCTCTTTAGGTAGGAATTCATCTTCCTCCAGTTATGGGCTAAATAACAGGGTGAATTTGACTCTCTTTTCTTGGTTGGCAGCCAATCTAGGAGAAAGAAATTTCTGAATTCAAACCTTCTCTTGCCATTTGAGAGAGGAGGGGGCTAAAATGTAAACTCTAAACAAATCTAGAGTGGAGCTGTTAAGGCTGTTGGATTGTGTACTACATGACTTTTTCTCAACAGCTATACTGGTAACAAACTGCATTAGTTTATGCTTTTCTTTGAATCCTACCAGCAACACCCAGAAAGGCAGCTTGTCTTATAGGTAGCCCTTGGTTATTATAGGCTCTGCCCAGGCTTGTAGCACTATGTGATATATCATCATAGCTGAAGATGGATGGATGCTGAACAATGTGTGCATGTGTGTGAATGCAGACCTACCATGTCAAAAAATAACAGAAGACAAGCTCAAATCCCCCAATCTAATCTTACCTATACATTTGCTTAATGGAATTTATAGAATTTAAAAGGTTGCGTGTTTATGTAGAGTGCATGTTCATATGTAAACAAAGAAAATAGAAGCATACAAAAATTTGAGTTTCAACCATGGACTGTTTATTCTAGTTTTTAATGTCTCTTGGGTATGTTCATTTTCTTTTTGATCCAGGAGTTAGGGTAAGTAAGTATAAGCATCATATTAATAGTCAAATTCAAGTCAGACTTGCACAGAGTTGAAACAACCAAAAGAAGGTTTGTACATACTTTATCAATGGGAGGTGTAAACATGGTTATGGGATTTAAGTTAAGTAAATATAAGCATTGTTACAATGTTCATGCTCAGGTCAGTCTTGCACTGAGATGGAACAACCAAAGAGAAAGCTTGATTTACTTCATAGGTGGAGGTTTTTGGAAGATATGTGTGAGTGCCATGTGTTGGAAAGTGAAAAGAGAGTTGTTAGTAGACCGAGGAAGCTAACATTCCGCAATAGGAACACAATTACCATGTGGTTCTACATCTTGGAGCAAAAAGGAGAAAGAGAGTGAAGCTCTTTTATTTATTGATTTTATTTCATTTTCCCACAAATCCTTTGTTAATTTCAATCAGAATTTGTGTCAGACTGTTCCTGAGTCATTTAACAGAAGACATGCACAGAATAAATTACAATACCTGTTTTTTTGCCATTCTAAGCAGAAATTAATGGTATTAATTTTCATGTTATTTAAAATCTTGATATTTATCTGAATTCAAATGCCAATTGGTTATATGGGAAAGTCACTATCTCTTCAGTCACCTAAACAGTGCAAGGAGATAGCTAGCTAGCTTGCTAGCTATAAATGCATCATAATGAAAGTTATGAACAAACATATAAAATAGCTGCAGACATATGAGATAAATAGATCGATAGATAGATACTCAGTTCCAGATGAAAAAAAAAAAAAAAATGATGGAGGGGAAGTGGGATAATGCTTAAAGAAAAATAGAGGAATGTTTAAATAGAAACAGAGGAAAGGAGGGAACACATGTTTATCTTTGAAATCTTTCTCTTATGTTTAAGAGTTCTTTACATTTAAAATGCCCTTGAAAATAGAAATCCATTCATGAATATGATTTCGATAGAATTCTAGAGTAAACTTGTTTTTATTTTGTATGATTTCTTTCTCTTTTTTTTTGTATCTGACGACCGGTCGTTCTCAACGGTTATCTATGATTGAACGTCCTTCATCTTGTCATGACTGTAATGACAACACTTGAAAGGATTGAGAGACATGTGATAACATTTGCCAGTGATGAAAATACAAACAAGTATAATACAAAGGTGATATAACATGCATAATTTAGTTGAGTGCTCACACAGACATGGCTGCAAAATCAATCTCTCCTGAAGTATATCCAATTCTGCATGCCACAGGGAGTTGGGAACATTTGTTGTGATTTGTCAAGGGTTAGAAGCATTTTTACACCATCTTCTTCTTCTTTGTCATCTTCTCCTGTGCACCTTGTCTCTTCAGAACATGGACGATTATAGCTCTCCTCAGCTTCCTATCCTTTGTAGCTCTTAGTAAGTTTTGTCTTTTCATTATCTTTCCCAATCTTTCCCTCCTACTTTCAATATATCCTGTGAGTGTCAGATTCTCCAAGCTTTTTCCATGTTCTAGATATTTCAAAAGTCTCTTTCTGATTCTAAGTATGAGCATTTTGTTTCCATTTTCTTTAAAACTCCTTTGTTATTTACAAATTCAGTCCATGGTATTCTCAGCATCCTTCTGTAAAACCATATTTCTGCTGCCTTAAGTCTCTTCTTCATGTGAGGAGATTGCCTAACATTCACTGCCAGTTTAATACACTTTTCCTGTTTCTTAATACTTTGCTTAGCTTTTGGAAGTCACTTTCACTATTCTAATGTACCTTCAGATTTCACTGTCACATTTTCCATCCTCTGTTAGAACACTTCCCAGATATTTAAATTTTCATACTTGCTTGATTTTGGTAAAGTAAAATTGTAAAAACAATTATAAAATCAAAATAATTTGAATCATTCTTTCCTCTACATTACTAATCTATCCCAATTCTTTGAAAATATCCTGTGCTAGATAAATACAAAAATATATAAGGGAATGAAGGGCATACACATAGCAGAGAAGTATCAGCACAGAACGTAGAGTTTCTTTTTTTAATTATTTCACCCCAAGCAAGATAATAAAGCCACTGATATGCAAAAGGTTACTGAGTGTGAAAGAATATGAGAAAAAGAAAAACATTATTAAGGAGTGAGAACAATAAAAGAAAAGGAATTAAGAAGAGAGAAGATAGATTTTTGAAGATCAAACTTGACGGGAAAGCAAGAAGCCAGAAATGAGTTCACAAGTGAGAAGTGTGAGAGAAAAAAACTGTTAGCAAAGAACTTATCATTACAGATAGCAATTTCAACTGTAAAATGATGAGACCTAGCTGCCAATCTAGTACTATGCTTAAATTTGTAAAGTCATGGTACCAAAATTAGAAAGCTCATCAGGGATTTGTTTTGTGGGCCAGATATGATACTTGGATCCACTCAGCAGAGATTGACTTTTTATTTTTAAACTTGGTTTCTTAGCATTCATATCTGACTGATAAGTTTTGATATAGAGTGAATCAGGAAAGGATCTTGATTGAAGTAGCATATAACATCTATAATACTGACAACATTTAATTCTTGATAATGTCTGAGTTGAAATTGCTGAAACAAAAAAATGAAAAAAAAAATGAACTTTGAACAGTTTATCCACAATTTTGATCAAGATGTGCAACAACTCATTCAAAAATTAGAAAACAAAATAATAAATTAAACTGACAGAAATTACCAGTTGAATTTAATACAACATTTAAATGTATATGCATATGCATGTGTGTCTGTCTATATCTATTCTATAATATAAAATACAATATGGTTTTATAAATTTATCAGATATGCAACCTGATCTTTCTACTTAATAATGAGATATTCTGTTAACATGAACCCTATACTTCATGCTGCCATAGCAACTAGATCAGGTTGCTGACACATTGCTTTTTATTTTTGTTTTGTGCTAGTTTCATTTTGGATATTTTAACTTTTAATGATTTAAAAATCAAAATAACACATGGGGAGAATTCTATGCAAATGAGATTTTATTTTAGTACATGTTTGCTTACAAACATAATATCCATTAAAAATCACAGGATTATGTAGAGATAATTTATACAAATGTCCACAAAATGCAATGTGCATCTGGATATTTTTGTGCACTTGACACTTTTCATAGTGTGGAGCCATATGTACATAATCCCACATTTTTTAATAGACTCTAGGCTAGTATATATATAATTGAAAAAGGCATCTCCAAATATACTTAATAGTGTTTTCTTATTTATATGAGATGAATATTGATTTATTTGGCCTAAGCTAAGGCTGGGAAAAGTCTATATTTATGAAGTACATAGTGAGAATCAAAGCATTGATAAATGGTTTGCAAGTTCAGTACAATTACCAATGCATTACTGTGACTATTTTATTATTTACTTAGATTAAACTATGTCTGGCACAAAGCCATTCTTCATCCAGTAAGGCAATAGATCACAAGACCAAAATGCTTTCTACTGCAACTACTAACAAATCTTCCTTGCAGTTAGTATTTATTAAAAAGGAATTAGTAAAGGAAAGTAGCAATTTTAAAATTAGTTCTGTGTTGAGTCTAAATTCTTTCCTGGATTAATATAAGATATATTAGAAAAACTGAAAAAATTGGGTCTAGGATTAGGGTTAACTGATACCTTAAATTCTCAGCCTAGACATTATGAGAGTAAACTGTTTGGTCATTAATTTCCTTTAAGGTTAACTATATTACAAATTTATAACAAGTCACTGTATGAGGACTACTGGTTCCACGTAACCCAGTACTACCTATTGTATGGTCAAGTCATTAGTAACTAAACCAGTTCCCCAATCAGGCTATTCTTATGAGGAAGGTGGCTAGAAACAGAGCAGAATTAAAAATAAAACCTGTCAAAGGACAGATGAACATTTTTGTAAGGTCACCAGTCTTCTCGCACAATGGGATAGACTGGGCTCCATAGCTATGGATGCAGTCAATGTGGAGATGACATGACATTGGTAGGTTGAAGTAGGGGGTCCAAGACTGAAGTTAATAGCCAGGGTAGAGGTTACCACTGATGGAATCAATAGTCATGCCTCTATGACCAAGATGAGTCTTCAAGTTGTAGTACATTAGCTGTCATTTGACCAGGAGCAGGATGGACTTCACCTGGTCTACATATCCAAGACATGTTACACATAAACGAATACCTCTCTGGATTTCCCCCCAGATATGTGGAGGAAACTGGTCACATGCTCACCTTACAATTATACTCAGTCATGGGAGTGACTGATGATGAAGATGGTCATATAACAAATTGTAAGTAAATGAGATATTTTAAATGGTAAACTCATCTAAAATAATTTTTTAATGTGTTTTAATGTAGAGATATATCAAAATTTGAATCAGAATCCTGGCAGTTTTGACCAGCTTTAGGCAGATTTAGCCTGAAGCTGGTCAAAACTCTTGAAAACTTGCTCTATCCAATGGTGTTATTTTGCCATCTGTGTCTTTTGTAGTTTCTGTTGAAATAGATAGGGGCATTACTTTCAGAGCAAAAATACATAGCCAATGGAGGTGACTATGTGAAAAAATAGCATCTTGTGTGCTGAAAACTTTCTCTCTTCAAAAGTGTTATTGTGCTTCCTGTATCTATTTAAGAAAAAGATTTAACAAATTTCACATGAAAGAAGTACTGGCTGCTCAGTCAATGAATGCTTTGCAGGGAAATGGCTAATATTACCATTATAGTCTGCATGAAAATAAGTATGAGGTATAAATTTTAGAACATCACCTCTATTTGGTTGATTTCAAATGCTTCTTTGGATATGAATAAAAAAACGACAGGTACATAGACATGTGAATAACGGTAGTCCTGGGCATGACAATAAACTATATCTGGCAGCAAGGCTACTGATCACTGTTTTGTGGAGTGTGGAACCACTTTTTAATTGCTGTTGTTCCCAGGTCCAATCTGACATGGAGGTGGTTAGGGTCCCAGCCATGGTCACATACTGAATCCCCAAATAAAAAATGATTCAATAAAAAATATCAGTGAATAACAAAGGCATGTCTGACTAGAAGGAGTGATGGAATATAACTGATTCAATAAAAAATATCAGTGAATAACAAAAGCATGTCTGAGTGATTTGTAGGAATGATTTTTTTTTCTTTACAGCAAGGTTTACCCATTACAATGTCTGGGGGCCACTTGAGTTAGAGGGTTATGTTTTGGGGTCATTTATTTGTATAGCAGTGGAAGATAATGGCCTTGAACAGGTTAAGATTGTAGTGATCAGGGAAACATCCTATTGGGAGTCGGTTCCACAGGGCAGTGGTTTGCGGGAAGAAGCTGTTCGAGTAGAACTTACTTCTCCCAGATGGAATACAGAGGGAATATGGGTGGTTTGCTTCTATGTAAGTGGCATGGCATATTCTTAGGAAGTATTTTATGATCATGAAGACCCTTCTGGGGATTCCATAACTGGAGAGCTTGTGCCACACCTTGTCAAAGGCTTTTGAAATAACTAGTGCTATAGTCCTCAAGATGTATTTGACAAAATGTATGGATCTCACTCTGCTAGATCCACTGCTGATATCATTAGGAACAAAATCAGTGAATCACTAGACAATAAACATATCACAAGGATGGTTGCCTCAAATATATTTTTGACGTGTGACATAAGTGTTGCTATGCAAACTCTCCAGCTATAGAATCTCTGGAAGAGTTTTCTTGTTTATCAAGTCCTTCCTAACTAGTAGGTCCATGAAGGTCATTGTTAATGGCCAGTCTTCTTAAGCCGATGAAATCAATGCAGGCATTCCCTACTTCCTGCTTTATATTAAAGATCAGCCTAAGAACATATGCAGATCTTTAGTGAATATCTATGCAGATGATACCTCAATATATGAGTGCACCTCCAAAAATCTAGATGACCAGAGTCTTGCAGTTGATATTTTTTCTGAACTAGCACTAACAGCTTAATAGAGGAATAACTGGCTTGTAACATTCAATACCTCCAAATCCAAACTAGTAAGGTTCCATCATCACTGAGCAATCCCTGAATTTTTGCCTATGAACACTTGTTCTCTCTTGCCTTGAACTTAGAAACTACCTATGTAATGTTTTCTTATTTTTCATTATTTTCTGATTTTCACCATCAAATCTTAACAACTTTTCTGTTTCTTTACATCCTAGAAAGTGGTGATCCTAATGCCTTCATTTTAATAAGACCCTGCACAAATACATTATGATTTGACTTCTGCAATCTACTCTGATTGATGGATAATGACTGATTCTCACTGTTACCCATACAAGTATGCATGGCTCTTTTTGACATTTCCACAATCCTCAAAGTCACTAAACAATACAAAAAATATCACTGAGCAACAGTGAACATAACTGACTGGTCGGAGTGATATGACACATTTTACTCTACAGTAGCATAAATGTAAGTCACATCAGGTCAAGACATGAACTTTGGTGGGTAGATGACCTCCACAAATAAACTTTCAGTTTTTGGAAATCTCTGTTAACTCTTAAATAGCTGGAAATTGTTGTACAAATGCACATGTCATATGGGTAAAAAGTGAAAAAATTCATCATAGTAAGGATAGTTTTCACTTTAATCATATGCAAAAACTATAAAAAATATATTTTAACACTTTTAGATGATAAAATAATGAAAAATAAAAAATGTATTTCCTAAATTTAATATTTATTAGCAGTATGATATTCCTTGCAACATTTCTTGAACAATGGATTTGTGCATTCTTTGCATCTGTCTTTTGCTTGTTCTTCCAAATACTCTAGAAAATGACATAACCTCATGAATCCTAGAGTTGCCAATTCTTCATGAAGGAATGATGCCTGTATCATTAGCCCAAGTTTCCTCCAGTCATTATGAATGGTTGACTCTCAGTAAGTTTCTGTGCTTTGAATTTCTATTAGGTCACAATTTCACATGAGATCTCAAGTAGAATTCATATATATATATAATCGATAAAGATTCTGGAAAAAGTTTTCAAACCACTATATCACTCCAGGAAGTACTAGACTTCTTCTGCCATGATTTATCTTTAGAATGTTCATAAATTGAATATTTCTAATCAGTATATTAATCGTTGCAACATCCTTTAAACAATGGAGTTGTGCATTCTTTGCACCAAATTGTCATCATTTTTTGCCTCTTTTCTTTTCAAGAAGTATGCATGCAGACATAACATTTGTGCAAAAAAAAAAAAAGAATGCATGTAGACATAACTGTAAATAAATAAATGTAAATGAATAGCAGAACAGGAAGGAAGAGGGATTGTAAAAAGACAAGCATTGCCAAGAGCTACAAAAATAGAAAATTGTGGAGAGCCATGATTGCCCACATCCTGAAGGTACATGGTATAAGGAAAAAGTAGAATGTGGGCTTTGGAGAGTTGAGAAAACCAAGATATTTTTTTTTTCCTTTCGAAGTACCCCATGACACATAATTTTTTGTTTCATCCTATGATACATTCAAAGAAACAGCATCATAGATATACTAACCAAAATGAATTTTTCATTGTATCAAAATGTATCCTGCTACACAAAGAACTACAAGATGACCTGATAGGTCATTTAAATAAATGGCTATTTACTAGCACTAATAGTTAGTGTTCAAACTTAAATGAATGTCAGGACTATGGATGTTAATTTTTAAGGCAGATAGACTGGTGCAACTCATTCTTTTAACTCCAATTTACCCTAGTTTAGCACAAGGCAGAAGTGTAGAGCACTTGATGAGGACCATTATCATATTGTGCTATTTTCACCTGCAGCTGCTCTAGTCAAATCATGCTGAAAACACTGGTTCTCATTTAATCATCAGAAATTAAACAGCCTTAAGTCTGGTTAGTGCCGAGATGGGAAGCTGCTTGGGAAATGTAAGCAACCTCCTAAAACCTGAAATATGTTTTTGCTTTAAATAACCTGTAAAGGGCTCATAAACCATCAAAACACAAATTAATCCACCACCAGTAGATTGTGAACTCACATGAATTATTTCTAATGCCAAAATCTAAATATGAAAATTAATTAAATAATGACATTATTTTATGATTAAATTATAAATACAACTGCCACTTCTACTCTAGAATTTTCTTTTCTTGTACTTCTTGCCTGTTGAACTCCCTTCTGTTTACTTGCTTCTCTGATACCTACAATCTTCAAAAATTTAAATGTAATGTCAATCACCATCTTTTATCTTCTTGAATCCTGTTCATCTTTTGTCCTTTCCTCAATCCTCCTTATACTCATTCTTTTCCCTCACTTTCTCTCCCTGTAACTCCCTGTGGCATTCCTGCCTTGCTTGGGATGAAATGATTAAAAATAAAATTACTTAACTGCATTTTTTTCAAATTTTACTATAAAATGTATTCATTGCCATTTTGTTATAAAAATATATTATTGCTATTTTTACTATAAAAGTGTATTTTTATACTTTCCTAGTGTTTTTTGTTTGGGGGTTCACCATAGGTGGGACCCTAACAGGTGTTACCACCCCTGGTTAGGGTAGAGCTGAAAGCAACAGAAATTAAAAGGTGGTTTCATGTTCCTCAAAACCTCCAGTCATACCATGACATTTTGTTTATTCATTGAGCTTTAACTTGTGTGACACCAAGTGAGAATCAAGCTCAACAGACAATAATAATGATAAGAAGTGCTCTATGCCAAAACATTTATTAAAGTCCATTTAATCTCATACAGGATTTACTTAGTGGTATAGAAATATGTCCATTTGCATGAGAAAATACAAAAAAGTTACATCCTAAAAGCAGCAATCACTATTTAGCCTTGACTAATAGGACTTACGATAAACCTTTCCAAGACAGAAGCTATAATCAGGAATTGAAATGAAGCCAGTGATGGCACCTACCCTGAATCCATCATAAAAATTCAGGATATGCAATTAGTGAATACTAAATACCTAACAAACTTAGTATAGGAGAAAAGCAATTTGAACATAGAATAGGCTGTACCAGAGGTAGTTTCTCCCAACACCGCAAATTGCTACAAAATCAAAACATTAACCTGAAAACCTAAATCATGTTCTTAAATAGCCTCATCAGTTCGAGACTTTCATATGAATGTTATGCATGGTGGCAAACTTGTTCAGAAATATCAAAACTCATCTGTATACAACCGCTTTCTAAGATCAATGGTTAAAAATGGTTTTGAGCAAGTGAAGCCTGAAGATCATCCTTCTTTGAACATTGTAGGCTGGCGTTTTTCTTGAAGCATTGTTTTAAGAGAAAGATTTTATAATTTTCAAACAGAGAGCAGTACTGGCTGCTCAGTCAATGAATACCTAATGTTTCCTTGTAGGGAAACAGTTAATATTATTATTACCATTGTACACTGAAATTGGTTTCTCAACTTCTCCAATTGAAATGGGATCATTTCTTTTATTCCTGTGCATCCTTTGTTATCAAATATCATATTTAATGTCATGGTCATATTATAAAACATTCCCCACATGAATTTTGTCTCTATTCTAGCTTAGCATACAGAACTTCATATCTGATCATTTTCATTCAGCTAATTAGTTTTTAAAGAGATCTGTGAGGAATCAATGAGATGAACTTAACTTTCATTTGTGTGGATCATTGGAACTGACTAAAAAAACTGAGCCATGATGAGACAGAGGATCAAATAAAAAACCTTTCTGGAATTCAGGTCAACATAACTAATCCTAGAATTAATTTTCAATGTTATTGAGAATATGATGAGAGAGAGAGAGAGAGAGAGAGATAGAGAGAGAGAGAGAAAAAAAAAGATTTTGATAAAGAGAGATGATAGTAAGCAAAATACGCAGTTTGCTGGGTAGTGAAATTAAGACAAGAGAATAGTGACTGTAAGAGAAGAAGATAGCAAAGAGAGGTTTTAATTATCAGGGGCAGGGTGGAGGGGGCAATGTGATCTTGGATAATAGCTCACTGGTTAGAGGATTTAAGTGAGAAACCTGCATATATGGTTCAACTGTTAATACCAAGCAGTTGCAATCCATTGACCATAATTTATCTTGCTGGAAATCAGATATAAAAAATTGGCCAGTCTTCTGCTTGTAGAGCAGATTAGATGATGTTGAAAACAGGTCATATTTTATCTTAACTCACATTGCAAATAAGTCATATATAAAAATTAGTTCCATTAGTATTTTTGATATAGGAAAAGATTTTCAGAAACATCAAAGATAAATTTTATAACATAGAAAATACAATGAAACACATTAGCAAAAGTCACAAGTGAGATATTTAGAATTTTCTACAAAGGAAATATATTTAGCAATTTAATGCTGTTGCTATTAAGTATAAGAAAAAAGCAGTGACATTCAAAGTTGTTTCTTGCTTTTACAATAAAAAATTCAATATTTTTTTAACAACCTTCAAAAGACTAGTAAAACTGACATATTTCTTAATGCTTATCCATAACATGAGGATCTATAAATCACTCAATATTATATTGTTAGGCAATATTATTAATTAATTAAAAATGTTTATTTAGTACAGGAAGAAGAGTAAAATGCTTGAGAAAACTGATTGGGATATATAGATCAACATTAATTTTTGAAAATGGAGATAGATTGCTGTAATGCTAACAGTTGTAAAGTAAAAAAAAAAAATGGACACACTGGAGTGATCTTGACTCCATTAGTAAATAAATGATAGGCAGACATACAGACTTAAAAATTTATAGTATTTTTTTAGAAAGTGTGTCCAAGAGATTTAACTAGCAAAAAGAGAATAAAAAAAAAAAGAAAAAAAGAAAAAGAAAAAAAGAAAAAGAAAGAAAGAAAGAGAGTAAAATAAAAGTGAAAAAGAGAAAGTACTTAGTAGGAAAAGTGAATGAATTTTATTATGTGACTATATTGTTTAGTTAGACTAGGTTTAAAGAATGAGAGAGGAAAAGAAATGAGGATATAGGCCGACACAAGGGAGGGGGGATTCTCATATTCTACAACCAAACATGGAGGATCCACACACACTTTACATTTATTCAATAATCAATCTTTGAAAACATAAATCTCTGTCCTGCCGTCTGCATGGCAACCGTTCTGGTCACAATATTTACAAGTGAAGCCATTGGAGCCAGCAGTGGCACGTATGAGTCGTCTGCTCCCTATAAGAATCTCTCCTGTTCTGGTGTCCATGGCAACAGTGACGTAAGCTACTTGCACTTTCTATGACGTCATACAAAACTGTCTCCTCCCCTATATTATTACCCCATCCTCTCCACGTTCGTTAACAAAAAAAAAAAAAAAAGCATCTAATATTCAGGGGACACCACCCAATTTATTTGACGACATTATTATTTCCCTTGGCTGCTGAAATAATTTTGCTCTCGTCTGACAATTAGTTGAAGTAGACTAAACTGAAAGCATTATATAATGAATAACATTAAAACTTATTTCTAACTGCTAAAGTGACATCTTTGATCAATGACTTGTGCCAAACCTTTTTAATCATTCAATATTAACCTTATTAATTAAGAACTTGTTAAATCGCAAAACTATTGGAGTTTGTAACATCTGTAATAACTCCTTCAACAAAACCAAGCTATCTTATTGTGACTATGTGTGCGTTATATATATATATATATATATATATATATATATATATATATATATAAATAAATGCTGACGTTCTGAGCTGTTATCAGTCTAAATATATAATCCAATTTGAGGACAGAATTCAAAGTATATAACCAAGATAAAAGGTTCTTTGCTTGGCATTCAAGTAAATATTTAAAAGTGGTTCAAGTTTAAGTTTTACTGCTGAACATGCATCTATTCTCCAACAAATGCACAACCATCCCATAGTTTTTATTTTAACTAGCTGCAGTAATATAACTATTCTCAGTGTTATTTAGGATACTTTGATTTGTAGAACTGTTTTTTGGCTAAGAAAAAATAAATAAAGCTAGTACAACACAAATGTATCAGAATATAGAAAGGAAAGAACAAAATAGCAAAGCCAATGCTAAGGACACACATTAATAAATCCAGAGCCTGTTCACTCCTGTTGGAGGAACCCCTCCCTGGTTGACCCCCACCACTTCCTATCTCTGGTCATACTGTGGGGCCAAGGCATAAGGTCAGATTGACACACCATCTTGCCTTTTGCCACCCTTCCCTTCTTTTCCACTGTCTTGGTGTTCACTTTGTCACTATAATAGTTCACTTGTATCTGAGACAAGAGACATGGCCAAGCCAGCCCATCTATGTTTGCCCTTTTTGATTGCCTCAACTATATCCTTCACTCCAGGCTGCTGATGAATCTAGGTGTTGCCAAGCATGATTTGCTCCATTTCATGTTGGGCCACTGCCAGTCTCTGCTGTGGTAGTTTTGAGTGCACATGTCACACTGGTGATGATTTATTTCTATAAGTCATCACTAGCAGAACATTCATTAAACAACTTTTAATTCAAATTGAATTTCTAAAATAAAGCATTAAGTAGTCTAATAGTGTAGTTTCTAAAGTTAACTCAGAGACAAATTGTTATGTAAAGATTCAAATAGCTAAAAATAGCAGTGTATGTCTCAAACAGTAAAATGCTATTTGCTTGATTTGAAATGATCCTAGGGGAGAGAGAGAGAGAGATTAGAACATACCTGAAATCAGTGCAAAAAAATACTAGTGCCAAGTTGCAGTCATTTTATATGAAAATCAGGCACAAACTTGTGCAATGATCTGATATTTCATTAAATATGGCAGACAAGAAAAATTTAATTCATTTTTCTAGTTTTATAGCACTCTTACATCATGTTACATTCATGGAAAAACTAAATAAAATAATTAAATTTTCTTTCTGCCATATTTAACGAAAGATGTTTAAAAGAAAGGTTGCTGCCCAAATATAGTTATATATATATCTCATGCTTTAATTTACATACTAGTTATATGAAAAATTATGATAGACATTTATAGGACATTCCCTGTTGTTTAATGTACATTGCCTTTGTATATATTCATCAAATTCATTCTGCATAGTAGTTTCCAGTTCACAAATATGGATTTGAATGGGAAGAGTAATATTTTTTTCATATAAACAGGATTTCAATCATCTACATCAAAACCTAAAACAGGTGATACTTTTTATTTAAACTTGTTTAAATTTCGAAATGTAATGAAAAGTATTTTTATAAATATCTTATATGAATTTTTTAAAAAAATTTTCAAATGAGAAAAATATAACTTTATTAGTATCTCTTTCATATTAATATTACTTGCTTTTTATTGTAGTTTTCAGTTCTTCATGTTTATTAGTTAGCAGTACTGATCTGAAAGACAAAGGTGGATCAATAAGTTCATAGCCCAATATGTAATGATGAAGTAGAAATTTATCTGAAATGTTTAGTCTATAATGTTTAATTTATGATATTAATATGCACTGCTAAAATAGGTGTATTGAAAAGGTAGATTATGTTAAAGAATAAATTCTTTTGTCATCATTACAATATAAAGTTATCAAGATATTTACGTAAAAGATGAGCTTCCAGCAGGATTCTACCTTGCATCCTAAAACAACCATAATTTAAAGAAAATCTATATTTTCAATAAAAGATACTGGTTCTTGAATAGTTTCAAACATTATCATCTTTTTGGTCAAACTTAGCAAAAGATAGTTATCTCAAGAAAGTTATTCTCATTTAATGTTTATTACTCTCATTCCAGTTTTATAAAAATCTCATACCACATAAAAGAAGCACTGTTACTTTTAGAGTCATTTATAAATTGTGCTTGATATTTTTTTTTTAAAAAGTTTGATTTGAAATTACAAGAAAACAAACTCGATAATTATTAATAAAATAAATATCTTTTTATTATGCTTATTATGTGGAAACAGGTTTTCGTTTCTTTTTGTTTTTTGTCTTTTTGGCATCTCCAAATATTTCAGCATATTTTCTCTTCTGGTACCTGGAAAGAAAATTAACATTGATTTGATTTCATTGAATAAAATGGAGGCAAAATCAAGTATAAATTGAATTGCTTTCAGATACTTGATGAGTCTTTGTTAACTAAGTTTCTTTTGTCTTCATAAAACTGAAGTTAACAAACAATAGATTATCTTGAAAAATAAAACAGTATCTATGTTAAGAGAAAATTTGGGGATTGCCAAGACAATAAAAGCAATTATAAAAAAATTTAAAAAAAATAATTTAATAAACTATTCATGCTCAGAAAACAATTTAAATAAAAATGCATTCCAATATATAGATGATTAAGATAAAGCTTTAATTCACTTCTAATACAATAAAATATAAATTTAATACGAGAATTCAAATTCAATGTAGTTTATAACAGGCAGCTTACAGCCATATCATATTGAAATACCGGTTCTCATACTGGTTAAGAAATGTTGAGCCTGGTCAGTACCTAGATAGGTGACTGTTTGGAAATGCCAGATGCTGTAAGCTTGGATGTGTGGGTAGGGTAATGGATAACGGCTTGGGAGTGGAAGTTAGAGAGTCAAATTCTAATTGGTTATATTCACTTATGTGCAAATATCCTTGATAAAAGGTATGAATCCACCGCTTATTCCTTCCAGCTATGGGTTAATTAGTAAAACTTATATCAGTAGAGAGAAGGGTAGAATTTCTGACAAGCTTCCTATAAAAACTTCCTGATTTTGCTATTAATTATTATTTTATTTTTATATCAACATTATAAAAAAAAAAGTCATGGCTGCTATTTCCCTTCTAAAAAGGGAACTTACATTTTAAATATGTCCAGCAAGTCTGCTAATTGGGCAACCTGAAATGTTTGTGGTGTTTTTGCCAAGACATGAAGAAAATTAAGTTTTAACTAAATCAATTCAAAAGGATCAATTAAGACAGCTTTTATGTCAGCATGAAAATTAAGGAATTTTTTTTCAAACATAAGTTTATTGAAGCTATCATTTAAGATAGAAGTAAATAAGCAACATTTTTGGCATATTATGCATTTGTTTTTTTAATTTAAGAAAGGTAAAAATGCTGCATAAACAACAACAAAAGGTCTGTGCAGTTTATGGCTGAAAATATTGTGAATGATCAAGAATTTTGTGAACTTTTTTTTTTTTTTTTGAGAGATTTCTCAATGTCCTACAATTATGTAGACAACTTCAAAACTGAACTTGAGAATAATCAACATTATGCAATATGAGAAGTAGTCAACATGCACAACTAATTCACATATTAAAATATTCCCATGTATGATTTGCTAGTTTAATGTAACAAAAATTTTCTATTTTTTTTTTTAAACAAATTGTGGTGGTTACTTTACAACAATGTGGAATGTGAGAAATTGTTGAGGAAAGTAAGATTGACCATTGTGAACTGTGCCAAAGATTGGTTTTCAACAAAAAAAAAAAATAAACATCAGGTACAAAAGGGGTTTCAAAAATTTTCTTGGCTCAGCCTATTTCCTAAAATCTGACCAAATATTTTTTTAAAACAATTCTGGGTTAGGCTTAGAACTTTGCAGCATCTTGTATATAGTGTGGATCCTCTACTGAAGAAATAAACACTTGATTCAAAAGTTTTCAAATTGACTAATTGAAGGCACCAACCAATATATCCATAAGTAATTATCTCATTTTGTAATGACATCTTGTCAGTCATGGGCTCATAAAATAAAAAAAAAAATATTAAAGAACTTACTTCCTCAGGTCGGCATCTGCCATCACCTCATCCAGTAGAGTGGCTTTCCTTTGTTTCTTAGGAATACGAGCATGATAGAAATCAGCAGGACTTTCAACAACTTTACCCATCTGTGAAGAAAATGTAACACCTTTTAAATCACAAGCAATTTGATATTGAGTAAATGAATAATTTTCATTACTATTAATAAAATAGGAAGCACAAAACAAATTAAACAAAAAAAAAGAAAAATGTAAAGGAAAAGCATCTTTAAAAACTTCAAGTTATTTTAATAGTAATATTACCATGATTTTTTTTAGTCAACTCCATAAGTAGATTCAAATTTCTAATAATAATTACTTTTAGTTGCCAAATATTAAAATATTAAATTTTTTATTCATTACTAAGAACTTAGGCATTGGTAGTGTAACTGCTATCAGTGCAGAAAGTGGAACCAGCAGGTAGAGTTCAAATTCCAGGTCAATCTAGCATGTTCACTTTTGCACAAATCCCCTTAAGAAAAACATGAATTTGTCAATTCTTCTCCCAGCTAGGAGTTAAATAGCAGGATAGATCGAGTTCTTCAGTCTTGTTTGGCAACCAGTCTAGGATAAAGTTCCATCGGGCTATCTCACCCTACATACCCACTTGCTATAGCTGTAGTACATGTGTTGCTCCTATGACTAATGGATTACATGACTTTTGTCATGCTGAATTAGGCAAAGACTTATTTCTATTTCAGGTATGTAATATATATATATATATATATATATATATATATATATATATATATATATATATATATCTTCACACATAGTGTTTTAAATATGTGACACATGGTAGAGTTCTGAAAGTGACTTTCTCCTTGTGCACTCTCATGTGCCTCTTCAGACCTGCAAATTCTACCCCAAAACTGACATAAGTACCCTGCCACTTGAGGTTTAAAATATGCCTACGGCACTTTTGATAAAAATATCTACAAGATTTTGATATGATGGTGATATATAGTCTATATATATATATATATATATATATATATATATATATATATATATTAAAATGAAAGATGATCCATATGTGCTTCTTTTAATGTGTAGATTTTATAGGCCAGTTAATAAAATTCAGGGAATAAAAAGACAAAATGATAAAAATACTGTCAATAAGACTGATGACATTTATTATATATTAGTAGGTCTTTTGATTAAACTGAATCATGACGAGAAAATTTTTAAGTTGGAATTTTCGGACACACCTGTGTCCTTCAATGAGATAGGTAAACAATGAAGTAGAACTCATTCTTCAATATTGCTGTTTGTTTTGATTTTGGTGTAATAGTTTACTATGATTAGGGTTGTGGAAGATTTGTAGAAGTTTGTGGAAACTGTATTCTCTGAGTAAACTTAAATGACTGTTTAATCCTTTAATATGTAATACTATTTTGAAAATGTGTTTTATCTCTGTTTTATATCATTCTTGTTGGCCCTTAAATGAAGATGCTAAAAGCACGCATCTGATGTTATCAGATGTTCTGCAAATGATATTGAAGAATAATCTTTTGTAGCATTTTTTGCTTATTAGTAACTCGGATCATCCTGTGAAACCATTGTTTAACGTTATTGAAATATTATTTCAGATTAGACATCTCTTTGAGATGAAATGCTAAGTAGACAAGAATGAGCATTAAGCTGTATGTTGAACAAATGAACAAGCTCAAAGAGGTAATTCTGCTGAAAAGACATGACCGGTAACACAGTGCGATTATTCTACATGACAATGCTCACCCCCCACATCACAAACATGACCAAACATGCAATTAAAGAGCTTGCTTGAGAAATTCTGCCACACCTATCATAATCTCCTGATTTAACTTCTTTAGATTACCACCTTTTTTGGTCTCTTTCTAACAATTTGAGGGGTGTTTCATTCAACAACAATGTGGAACTTAAAATGTGATTTCTATCATCGAGGTGTTGAAGAGTTTGTGGATCGTTGGCTGGCAGGAGTTTATAAACAATGAAGGGGAATACATTGTTGAATGATTCATCAGCACTATTACAAAATATTAAAATTATATAAAAAAAAAAAAAAAAAAAAAAAGTAACACCCAGGTGCTTTCATATTAAACTGTCACTACACATCTTATCTCTTAGAAGAGTGAATAGATTTGTTTTTTGATATAAAGAATTTAAATAAGATTTTGTTATACACCAGTAGCTGGTGCTGTAAACCCCCAGCAACTCTTACAAATCTCCCAAGAAAACAAGGATATTTGCTTGCAATCCAAGAGACTTTGTAGAAAAAAAATAGAAAAATAAGTAAACCTAAGTACAAGTGATTCTCTAATAGAACAAAGGATACAAACCTGGAAAAATTTGGGGAATTTTTTCCGGTCATTACTCTTGTAGAAATTCTTGCGATCCAAAATCTCTCTCAACTGGAGAACTGACAATTGGTTTTTAACATCCTTGGTCAGCTCAGGTGCTTTCATATTGAACCATTTGTCACTACACACCTTATCTCGCCTTTCCTAAAAAAAAAAAAAAAAAAAAAAATCCACTGGCATTTATATGTATGTTTACTTTAATATAACAGATTTAGAATTCATCTCTATTGTGCTATATATTCTTAAAGAATGAAAAGTGGTATTTAACTATGAAAAATTTAATATAAATCCAGAAAAGGTTTTGTTTGGAATATCCTTTTAAAGATTGTTACTTTTAATTATACATTTCTCTACATGCAACATTTGGAAGTTGATTTTTTTCATCTTATATTAACTTTTTTTTTTTTTTACAAATTTTAATTTTATTAACTGTTTATGTTAAAAATAGATCAAAAGCAAAACTAGTTTATTGAATACAACCTACAAAAAAAAAAAAAAAAAAAAAAAAAAAAAAGAGTTACTTTTAAGTAGTCAAAAAATATAACTAGTTATAAACTGAGCCACCGAACCTATCAGAAGTCATTCAGATGCTCTATATAATGTTAAAGCTGTATTATTGGGCAAGTTTAAATCTAGAGACAAGAAGGAGCCTCCAAAAAAATATTTAAAACATGGAAAATAAAACAATTCTAACAAAATTAGCTTAACAATTGAATAGATACAAAGATCTTAAGTCTTACCTTGTTCATTTTCTTTTTTTGTCTTTTGCTTATGATTTCAGAAGTTGGATCTGCAGCAAGTTTAGTTGTGTTGAGTACCTGAAATTAAAAATTCAGTTCAAAACATGAAAATAAGTTGAAAGCTAAATTAGTTTTATATAAGTGAATTATCAGATGGTAATTTTTCAGTAGTTTCAACAACTGAATTTTAAAGGACTTAAAAAATAAAAATATTCACAATCCACCCATGAGTTAATGCATAGTGTACACTCAAAAATTGCTTATGTAAACAAAATGCAATGGTATCATAAATCTAGAGTTCAACTTATATAATCTAACATGATATCTTCAATATTTTTTATGAGTCAGTTGAAACTACTAAGAATTTTGCTAGTGACCAAAAAGATAAAAATTTTTTCACTAGGGAAAACTATAAAGAAATTAATAATACTCAGGAAAAGACAAATCTTTGCTTATTCCATTAAAAACTACAGTGCAAGAAAACAGGTAAGAGCATAGTCTGCCAGCATTGAAATTGCTGGGAAGTGTATAAAGCTGGAATTAATTCCCCACATACCATCACCAAAATATCTTCCCAATTTAAAAGCTTATCTTTGTATAATCAATTTATTGATATTGATTGCATGATGAAGATGAAGTATCCAGAAAATTGTCATCAATCTATGTTCACATTTAGACAATCTTTGATCTTCAGATTAAAATATAACCACATCATTTCACTTGGCTTGTTGAAAGAATTAAATGTTTTTCCTAGCAGTTGATGTTCAGTTACAAGGCTAGGATTTCAAATACCGATTTTCATTCCCACTTAGAAAGCTGGCTTAGGGCACATTTTCCCACTCAGATTTTGTTTTGTGCCATATTAAACTAAATGAATATCATACTATATATGCCTGTGGCAAATTGCAAACTCATGAAATTTTAAAAAAATTTTAGTCATTGTTTTGGGTCAATATACCTTTTCAAGTGGCCAGATGGCTGGTATTGGGTGTCTTTATCAAGACACCAACTCTAGACAGATTACCAACCAAGGCTAAAGAACTCCTATCTACTCATTAAGGACTTGTTACTGTGTACTAGCAGAACCACCAAAAGCTTTTTAAACAGTTTTGTCTACCAAATTTCATTAACAAGAACTGAGCCAACCAAATGTCTAGTTTTCAGGCTCTTCCCAGTAGTGTTGTATGCGGGGATTGTCTCCCTTAGCCAGATGTTATCAAGAAGCCACATTTCTTTTCCAAAATAAAACAGAATATCACAAAAAAAAGAAAGAAGCTTTTTAATTACACCTAGCTCCAAGATTACATGTCTTCACTATATTAAGTTATTTTAAAAGATTCAACAATTACCTTATCGACAGCAGATTTGCTTTTTGTCAAAAGCTTATCTAAGTGTGGATCAATTGTAGAACTTAAACAATATTCAGGATTCCTGGAAAGAGAAAATAAAATACATAACATTTAATAATAAAAAAACATAAAACTTAATAATTGCATACAAGATAGACATTATTAAAAACAAACTACTAAAGTATTTATGTTTAAATTTCTAATTTCCATTTGGAATTTGTCCACGTTGTTGTTATCACAATGTTTCAGCCACTGTGCCCTCATCAGGTGTATATTGATTTAGATAACCTCCAAGGAATTCAAAACTGAACCCTTTATTTAATCTACAGTGGTAAACTTTTCCTTCCACTGCTAAAGTCTAGGGATATCTTGTCTAGTTCTTATTTTTAGTACTGTTCAGTTAGCCCTGTTTCCACTGAGACCAAGTACACACTGTCCAACCCGAGGACTGATTTCACAATTACTATGTCACCAAATTGATGAACCAACATTTTAATACACAAGGCTACTGTCCTGCAACATTAAAAATAAGAACTAGACAAGGTTGATTAATTTGCTATGATGTCAATATAGTCCAATTTTAATGATGTAATGTACACGCAAATTGATGGTACAACAATGTGTAGGCTTTTAGGGCCTGCTATGGCATATATTTGTGGGACTTTATGAGCAAAAATTGTGTTCTGGTGCCAGCCAGCCGAACTACTATGTGAATGACATCTTTTGTGTGTTTAATGATGAGTGGGAGGCAGAGACATTTTATGCAGTTTTTAATGGTTTACCTCACTTGTGAAATGGAGATATGCAGTGCTTTATTATTCTTAGATGTGTTGGTATAAAGCCAGAGTTCTAAGTTAGTCACGTCTGTGTACCAAAAACTCTTGTTTACAGGATTATCCACTTGTTGGGATTCATTTTATCCCAGGAGCTACTAGATTAATCTGATAGAGACCTTATCTGTCTTTCATTATTTTTGTATCAAACTAAATGGTTTGTTTTAGTTTTCCCTTTTTTTTAAATAATTATTAAAGCAATTATTAAGATTTTTTTGTATATCAAGCAAGATTTTCAAAAAAAAAATGCTAACTTGAAAATTTCCATTAAAAAAAAATATTTGAGTGAGTAGGGCAAAAAAATATGAGGTAAAATCTTCCTCCCTCTCTTCAGAAAAATATTTATGTAAATTTCAAACCATATTTATTAAATTTAATTTAGCACATTTTAAAAACGTACGTTAAGGAAAAAATTGTTGAAAAAAGATCCTAAATCATTTAAATCTTATTCTTAAAGTAAAAATTTTCTTAGATACATTGACATTGTATTAAGTTTTTGATTAAAAAAAATATATATATATCGTTTGATTTGAGACTCTTAGAAAAAAGACCAAATATCCAATAAAATGTAAATTATAAATCATTTAAATATTTTATAACAAAATCATTACAGAATGTCATTACTTACTATATACTTTGGAACTATAGAACACAATCAAATTTAAGAAGTTTTAACTTTTTTTTATAAGTTTCTTTCATACATTATGACATTTGTTCTTTTTATAGTAATTCTTGTATAATGTAAAAAAAGTATTACAAGAGGTTTAAAAGACTTTTAGTTTTATATTTTAAAAAAAATTACATGGAAAAATATACAAAAATAGTTTATTTACTTTGTATTTACTTTTTTCACGCGTGCTGCTTTTTTTGATTTTACATCTTCCTCACTTCTCCGAGTGGGCAAAGATACCATACTCATTTCTACTTTAGACTCGCTTCCTGCCTCTTCCTCCTCTTCAAATTTACCTTTCAGTTTTTCGCTACCAACACAATCAAGTACAAACAAACCATTATCCATGTCGCAAGAAACTTGGGAATTTTCGTCATCTTGAAAATAAGTTGTTGATTTGAACCAATCTTTGCAAGGTGGAGTTGTTGACTTCTTTGTTTTGGAGTGTGTAGTAGTGGGTGATTTTTCTTTTATCGCAGTCATAATGGAGTTGTAGCCGATGGAAGCTAATTCATTTATAGCATTTTCATCGAGTTCAAAACTATCTAAAGATTCCGCTTCCCCACGTGTATGTTTCTCCATCATTAATGTTCGTAATATCGATGAAGAAGAGCGATATCAAAGGGACGTAATTCATATACGTATGTAAAATATTTTGGCGTAAGAAGAGAGCTACAATAAACTATGGATTTTTATAGTTATTTGGTTCAACCGATAACAAAAAAAGAAAGTAAAGACAATACACAAATAAAACAAAACCTCAGATCCTCACGAAAAAAAAAAAAAAACTTACGTCTAAGTTATGCTATTTTACAAAGGATAGATTTATGCGATGTTAAGCAAGTATCTTACTCCGTTATTTGGAATCGGAGTAAATATTTTTTCTGCGATGTGGCCATTTCATGACGTCACTGTTTTCATAAACAATTTTTTAACAACTGCGATGAAAGTCACAAAAATAAATAATTAAAATAAAAATCTGCTACTTATAATTTTAATTTATGTTTTGAAAATTAATCTTGAAGCAATCACGAAATTTACCTTGTAGCTGAAAATTTGCCTCAAAAATATTTTTCTTCATTCTTCTTACCTACCACAATGAAAAATTAATGAGGCAAAAACAAACAAAATTGTTTTATATTTTTAAAAATACGATATTTGCAAAAATTATTAGTTTTGCTTCTGTTCACTGAAATGAAAATTGTACGTTGACTATTGAAAGAGAAATAATTATGATTATTAAGAAACTATGACAATTTTTGTTTGATGGGATTTAGTAGCTATAAAAAAATAATGCCCAAAACGACGTCAATGAAAGTTTAAAAATTTATAGAATATTTTGAATTTTCAGAAAAAAATCGTGGATCTGTTTCAGATGGAAAACAATATTTTGTAATGTAAATTATTTTTCACTTCAGTAACGTAACGATCTTTCTCGATTTCTTTAGGTAGGTCATAAAAATCATAGAAAAATGAAATAAAAATGCACCTGTTGAATTAAAAAAACAAAAAAGATTGTATATAAAACGCTTTTTTGAAAGCAATAATCAAAGAAAATCGTTTCGCGTTAGAAGTGTAGTAATTTTCCTTGGTGCTGAATGAAAAACATTGCAAAAATACATTATTTATTTTTCCTCACACTCCGCATTTTTTAGCACAAAAAATGTTGCATTTTCAATTTTTGAAGGACATTCAGAAGAAAATATTCTTGGAATGAAAATTCTCGAAAATTTTATTGATAAAATTGATGAAAAATTCGTACACTTTTTTAATCATAACATTGATTTTTAAAGATTTTATTTTACTGATTTGTAAAAAAAAAATATTCATTTTTCCATAACTGTTTAAAAATAAAAGAAAAGCAATTTAAATTTTAAATGTAAATAAGCAAATTAAAATTGTAACTTTTCAAATAATTAAAAAAACAATTAGTTCTTCAGTCTTTCATTGTGAAGAGCTAAATTTTAATTGATTCACTATATTTTAAAATTCTATGGGATGTTTTCAAATGTGGAATTTTGCATCCATAACTACCCATTCCTATGTTGATATACTGAACCAAGTTAGAATAATAAATTTAACAATATTTAAATAATTTATTAGGATATTTTGAATTTTCATAAAGAAAATTGTGGATATGAACAACAACATACTTTAAAATATAAATTATTTTCACTTCAGTAATGATCTGGGAACAGTTTCTTTAATTGGTAGATCATAAAAACCATAGAAGAATGGAATAAAAATGCATGTGGTACATTCCATTAGGGTACATTTTCTAGTCATATTTCTTTGTTTAACTGTACTACATCAGTTTTAAAAAAACTGTCAAACTGACATAAAATACCTTTTTTTAAAAGGTTGACAACCACTGTAGTTTCACATATTCAGTCTCTAGAATTTCTTCTTCCTGGCATGATGTGAACTAGCTAAACAATAAAAATTTATGTAATAAAATGAAATGTAAAATTATATGAAATAATTAAAAAAGTAAATAAAAAATAGTACAATAGACTAAGTTTGCTTATTACACTTTCTTTTAAGGGGAGTGTTTAAAAAATATTTATTAACAGAAGTAAGTACTAACATGGATTTTTTTAAAAATAGAAACTGCTAAAATGAAGCCAGACAGTAAAAAATAGGTTGAATAAAAATTGATGTGTAAAAATTTTTATATGTCTAATGTTGCAAAAATAATGCCAAAATGAAGTTTGGCAGTTTTTTTTTTAAAAAAAGATACATGTATAAATTTTGGTTTTCAAAGATTTGTACAAAAATAGGCTTAAATCTGATGGTCTGAAAATCTGCCCAAATAAAGTTTGCAAACAGGCATGGTTTAAAGAGATACATTTTGTGATTATTATTTTTATACTAATATTCATCCGATACCAAAAGCCACTCAAGGTAAAGGGTTACTGTTTGGTGTTGTATGAGCATAGACTTGAAGAGGTCAAGATTGTAGGGATTGTGAAAACATCCCACCAAAAGTCTCTTCAATAAAAGAGAAGAAACTGTCAAAGTGGAACTTCTTAGATGGAATATAAAGGAAATGGAGATGATTCACCTTTGTGTATATGGCATGGCAGGTCCCAGTTGCAAAAGTTAGGGTTGGTGGGACTAAGGAATGTAACTTGTTGGAACACATAGTGATAGAGCAGCAAAAGGCTCGCAATATTTCAGCTATGGGAAAGGGGTTGTAGCATGGAAAATAATTCATCTTCCACAGGTCTGGGTAGACATTTTTTAACTCTAGCAAGAGAGGTATATGAGGAATGGGAAGCTTTAGACCAAATATAGCAGCACTACTCCATTTTTGGTCTGATCTGGCTCTTATAAAGATAGAGCATAGAAGGAGGAGTCAGATACTTGCTGGAGTGGTACAATGGACCATCCATCATCTTAAGCAATATATATGAGTTCCATACTGGTTGTTGCTCAGAAGGTTGTTACTGTTAAGGTGTTCAACAACCTTTTTGTTGATTAGAGATTAAAAGAGTCTTCTGTTGGTACTAAGAAGGCTAATGGGTCAACATTGCAATAGGCATGAGTGCTCACATACATTCTTAAAAACATGGCATGCAATTGACACCTTTCATAAACTTGGAAAGCATCTCTCCTTAATTTTTAACCATTGGGGAAAGTAAGTTATACCTACAAAGTTTACAAGTTTTTATTGGATTTGTATCTGATTTGTAGCTATTATGAAGTTTGACAGACAGAAGGGATTTGGCTTTCACATGTGAACAACTGTGGGCTGTTTCTGTCATCTGAACAAAGAAAAACTAAAAGCCACCAATGCTGATGACAAAAAGGATGTAACAGAAAAAAAAGCAAAGGAAGAAGCAAAAAGTTAAGGCAGAAAGAATATTCTACAAATTTCGAAAGATATACAATTATCTTTCTCATAGTTATTTGCAAAAGTTTGTCATAAAATTAGACATATTAACCCTGATTTTGAACTTTTTATGAAAATATGAAATTTATCTCATTTTTTAATCTCAATTTGTAAAATTTAACAAATGCTTAAAAGAAACCCAGTGATACCTGTGATTTGCCATTCTTTTCAGTTCAACAATCAAATGAATTGAAGTAAGTGACCATTTTGTTGATGATAAATATAACTGATTTTATGAGCCTAACAGAATTATAATTAGCACTTGTTATCTTGCCTAATTGTTTGGTGTACAAAGGAAGATTTTGTGCAAGTTTATTTTGTAAATTTTATATTCTGTATTATTATTTTTAAATTGTCATTTAATGAATGTAAATTTCTTTCAAATTTCACACTGGACTAAGAGTCCTGTGTTTTTTCATTTGTGCCATTCATAATACTTGGGATAAGAGATTTGAGGGTCTCTGTTTTTCTCTTCTCCTTCCAATTTTTTTTTAAAACACAATGAAGAAGAATTCAAATTTATATATGATTTCTTTTATAAGATATGCTTGTGAAGGTTTTCATTTTTATGAGCATTTGTTTAAACTTTTATAAATTTATTGAAAAGTGTGGAATAACCAAGTTTTTATAAAATATAACACAATTCTTTTATGCAAAAGTTTTTCAACATTTTAAATCTTCAGAGTCTGTCTAGAACTAGAACAGTCTACCCCAGTGAGCGAAATAAAGGGTTCAGTTTGAAATTCCAACCACCTGAAGAAGGCTGGAGTGTACAACGCCCGAAACATTGTGATAAATATGGCGACAAAGATGAGGACAATAGTCCGAATAATGTAAATAATGTATTTTAAATCTTATCCTTGATAAGGTCTTTGTGCACTTGAAATATATATATATATATATATATATATATATATATATATATATATATATATATTTAGACAGCATATCTTCTCTCAAACATGTTTCATTAAATAATATAGACATATTGTGTGTGTATTTTTATACTGATTCTTTCCAGTTGTCTAATCAGTTTCTTGATGTTAAAATGAAATTCATCAAGGATGGCACCATAGTTTTTTGTAACACAAGCACTTTTGATCTTTTCCAAGATCATCTTCAGGGGTAAATTACAAGGACAAACTTATTGTACCTGTGATAAAATCTGCATTCTGATGTGATGGGGATTTTTAAAAACACATGTGAATGCACTCTTATATAGTTATTTTAAAATTTTAAATTTATCCACTGTAGTTATGGAATTTTTTGCAAAACAAGTGCTTCAGTATAAAGGAGCTGACTGGAAAGTGGTAGAAATTTAAAATGGCATTAAATGTTATATGCACTTTAATATGTTGTTGCTATATTTGTAATAAATAAAATTTGTTGAATGTTGGTTGGTTGATTTTGATATAGAGAGCCTTGAGAATTTGAACCTTGTGTTTATTAATTTTGTGGGGTAGTATAATAGTGTTGTCAACAAATATTTTCCTGTATTGTGAAGGCAGACAGGAATGTGTTTTTAGATGTTGTGCAATAGAACTTGTATCTGAAAAAGAAGTGTAAGACATCTTGATAATTGTGTGTGTGTGTGTGTGTGTGTGTGTGTGTGTGTGTGTGTGTGTGTGTGATTGAAAAAAGAGAAGAGAAATGCAATTTTTGCCTGTAGTGAAAGAACAAATAAATTACTTACTTTTTTAGTCAATAACTAAAAACACCCACAAGTTGATTTGTATGGATGT
The DNA here is from genome assembly GCA_903632075.3 of Acanthosepion pharaonis. Taxonomy (NCBI): domain Eukaryota; kingdom Metazoa; phylum Mollusca; class Cephalopoda; order Sepiida; family Sepiidae; genus Acanthosepion; species Acanthosepion pharaonis. Next base: position 2,162,832 of record CAHIKZ030004489.1, on the reverse strand, counting down.
ATGGTAGTGAAGTAGCATTAATTTTAATTTCTAAGTTTGTTAGTTGAAAGGTATTAAAATTTACATAATTTTATTATTATAGATGTTAGAATGAGGAAACTTTGCAACATAATAACGATATAAGTTTTAAATGGTGTATAAATTTTATCTTATGTAAATTATAAGCTGACTAAATTCTACTTTTAAGTTGGTTTCTTCTTAGTTAGAATATTGTGTTTCATTAAAAATATTTAATAAAAATAAGTTTTTTGTTTGAAGTAGGTAAATTTATGTTGTTTTTAACGATGTGTCTGTTATAATTTAAAAGGATAAAATGTGTTTTATTAAATTTTAATTTATATAGATTTTCATAATTTTCATAATTGGTTATTGGTTATAATGCACTTTAAATAATCAGTAGATGCTATTATTCTTGATAGAATACGAAGAAGAATTGGCAATGTTATTGGTCCTGACCTGGAATCTCGGCTTCAGTCACTTTCTCACCACCATAATATAGCTTCTGTGTGTCTTTTCTATAAATATTTTCATGGTAATTGTTCTGATGAGCTTTCCTCTTTGGTACCTACACTTTATGACTTTAACCATATTACTAGATCGGTAGCAAGTCTCATCATTTTACTGTTGAAATGGCTTGATGTAATCATAAGTTCTATGCTAAAGTTTTTTTTTCTTGCACTTCTTGTTTGCAGAAGAACTCTCTTTTCTGGCTTCTTGCATTCCAATCAACTTTGATCTTCAAAAATTTAAATGTAATGTCAATCATTATCTTCTGTTTTCTTAATTCCTGTTCTTTTATTGTCTCCATCTCTTTAATAATAATGTTTTCTTTTTCTCATATTCTCTCACACTCAGTAACCCATTGCTTCATTGTGGCTTTATTGCCTTGCTTGGAGTGAATGATTAAAAATAAAATTCTTCTTCTTGTTCAAAATCTTTGTTTTTGACAACCATTTCCATATGACTAGATCAACACATAGCTATTCACTTGTCTACAATTTATTTTACCTGAACTGAAGAATATCAAATGGTAAGGTTAAAAATATGTTTCTCTTGTAGCAATGGCATTACTGTTAACAAGAAAAAATGTGGAAGTGACAAAACAACAAATGAAGATAGGATGTGGTTGAGATAAATAAAAGAATTTTTATTTCCTTGTGCAATTGTTTGCTCATTCCAGGGTATTGTATATCAGTCATGGGAGACTGAGAGTTAGTTCAGGATGTAACACAAGGTAGTAGTCAAGATAGGCACATGGAGAAAGTTAACAGGTATATAAATGGAATCTCCTGATTAATGTGCATTTGATTAGTGTGCTAAAATATTTTATATCAAAATTCGATTAGTGCATACATAGTACTCGATTAGTGCAGTAAAACATTCTTCAGTTTAACCATAGTAATTGAAAATTGATTTATTTTAGTTACCAATTAATTAAAAATTTTCTAAAACTTAAAAATGGCTAACTATTTTGTTTGTCAAGTATTACGTTATCTAAGTAATTACAGTAGTGTTAAAAGAATAGACAGTTATAAATAGATAAATTTGGGTACCTCGAGGTGGTGTAATGGTCAGCAAGCTTGTCTCGCTAGAACTATTACAACTGAGTATTGAGTTCGATCCTCACTGGGTGCCCCATACTTTCGGCCTTGTACCACATCTGTACTATGCTTGGAAAATCACTATAAATAGATAAATTTTATAATATAAGCCAATAATAAAAATACTTATTTGAATATTTGTCTATTAAATTTTTTTTAATATTTTGATTGTTTTCATGTTTATTTTGAAGATCTTAAAATGAAATTTCTGATTTTTTGTTAAAAAAAATGGATGATTTAATTAGATACAGAAATTTACATTTATTAAAAAATATCAAAATATAAAAGATATATGTATTTATTATGGAAAGATTATAAATAAAATTTTCAGGTTAAAGTAGTAATGATTATGATATGTTTGGAAAATTTCTCAAAATAGAAAATATACATAACATAGGGTTCTGTTTAAAAAAATTTAGTAAAATTTACAAATATATGGAATTTAATGAAAAACAAAAATGGAAGGCAAAGTCTTCAAAAATATCGATGAATTAAAAGAAATTATAGATATTTGGAATAACATTGATAAAAATTTAATTTCTAAGCTAATTATATGAAGAACAGAAGAATACCATACTGTAAACCATTCTAAATAAGTTTTTCATAGAAAATCAGATTAATAAACATTAATTCACAGGATTTTTATTGTATCTTCTTATATGTACCTATTGTAATGACAAAAGTATGCAGGTGTAGGCTTTAAAAAAGCTTTATTCGACTGAGAATACAAGGTTTGTGTATAGTGTCCTTTTATAGTCCGAGTAAACAGAAACAGCTCTCTCAAAGAGGAGAGTAACAAAATAAGGAGAGACCACTCTTTATTATTCATAATACCTATATTTTAATTAAAATGTACACAAATTAGAAGTTCATTTCGAATGAGACTAAAATTTGAAGTACAAATTACATCATTTTTCTCTAAGTTATTATATTTGATTAATGTGTTTTTGATTATTGTGTATCTTTTAAAGTACACATTAGCTGCACTAATCGAGAGATTACTGTATAGTCAGGTGTGATACTCCTGAGAGAAAATTAACATACATATGTAGCTGAGTGGTATAGAAACATGGGAGAAATATTCCACAAATTATCGCAGTTAATCTCTGCTGGTGCCACTGGTTTTGCTGCTGGTTAAAGGCATTACTGTTGATGGAAGCACCTTGTTGTCACTGCTGATGGCTTGGTTAAGCTTGCCTACCGTGGAGTCCATTGCTAATGCCAGCCAGGTCAGATCTGCTTTCATGAGTGAAATCAGTGTTGGCTTTATATTGAGTCAGTGGCTCAAAAATGGCTGCTGTGAAAACTGTGTGGACTTTTCTGATTGGTCAGTAAGGATGATTTATGACCCTGGTATTTTTAGAAGGTATTCTGAAAGTGGGTGCACAGAGTTGGACAAAAATAAGGTTTCATTTGAGTTAAAGAATTGGAATTCCAACAGGAATTCCACTCATTAAATATAACATTTTATACCTGAAATGACTTTATCTTTACAAAAGTATGAAGCTCCAAATATACAACAGATATATAATTCATATTGTTTTCCCATTACAATTCCTGCAAGTATGAGAAAATATATTTTCACAAGTACAAAAAGTTCAATGACTTAGAGACCTTTTCAGCATAAGACTTACATAAAAGGTAATATTTAATATTTTAGAAGGTAATATTAAAAAAATATATATATAAGGAAACAGAAAATGAAGTTTTCTAATTTATTTTGAAAACTAATGGTAGTAATGATTTTAGATAAATGATACATCCAAACTCAATTGCATTGTAATAGATTGAGGCCAAGAAAACCAATTTAGTTCTCAGTTTCAGATTTGGTTTGGTTTGTTTTGTTTTACAGTATGTCATATCAACCTCAATGGGTTATTTAATGCTGACAAGATTTTTATTGCTCATAATATTTTTGTTAAAAAATGTAATGCTGGTAATATTTTTTTCCTTCAAAAATGTATTGCTGGTAATATTTTGTTTTTTCAAAAATGTATAGCTGGTAATAATTTTTTCCTTCAAAAATTCATTGCTGGTACTAAAACCTATTTTTACACTTTCATAGTTACGACGGGCTATCGTTTGAACTGCGATTTGGCTACAAGTGTTGCTGTTGAGAAACAGAAGAAATCTATTGCAGTTGCTACTATAAGTTGACAGTCTTTTCTTTTCTTTTCTTGACTACAACAGAAAATAAATAAAAATATAACATTTATTTTAACTCTTGAGTCAATTCATTTTATTCCCAAAGTTTCTGATAAAGTGATTATCAATATCTGTCTATATTTCTGAGATGAGGTATTATGTACACTATTTACATTATTTGGACTATTGTCCTCATCTTTGTCACCATATTTATTATGTTTCGGTCGTTGTACACTTCAGCCTTCTTCAGGTGGTTGGAATATCGAACTGAACCCTTTATTTCACTCACTGGGGTAGACTATTCTAGTTCCACGTGCCATGTTTAATGGATGTCAGTTATCAGTTATCTCCTGTTAATTCCCCTCTGAAAGTGATTACCCTACCACCTATCCACACTGGCAACCTTCTGATGTGAACATGTTTGCCTCATTTTTATGAGAAAATTAATTCCACTAGATGTCTTTGCTTCCAAATGCTGGAGTGAAATAATATGTAATATTGTCAATAAAATTTTACCTCAGGAAGAGATTTTATTGTCACACTACTGTAATCGATATTGAAAAAATAAAAAAAAAGTCTTCATATCCATTGTCCTCAGAAAAGGAGAAAGAATTGGTGAATTTTCTTTACATAAACAAAACCTAGGATTGAGATATGACCTTAATTTTGGCAATCAAAATTTCTTAACAGTTTTATTTAAGACAAAGGAAGTCAACTAGACTATTAATATATATTTAGTATAATATATTAATCAGGAAAAACTCCAAGTATATTTTTAAAACATATGTTGCATTTTTATTACATTTCTTTCTGATTCACTCTATATGTTGGCTGGATGTGAATGCTAAGACAGCAAAACCATAAATAAAAAAAATATTGTCCTCTGCATAGGGGGCTCTGAGCATCACATCTAGATCACAAAACAGATCCCCTTCATAAAATATAAAATAAAATGTAAAAAAGTCAATCATGAACATCCCCGCCAAAGAAAAAATATGAGTTTAAGAATGCTGCTCATAAATGACTGGGACAGATTCATGGTGAATGGCAAGCTTCAACTAATCTGCAACCAGCCACTTTCAATGTTATCACTTTGGATATGCATGTTGGTTGGCTGAGGTCAAAGTGATGACCTCAGTCAACTGACATGCACATCCACTCCAGGCCCTACAAACTGTACCCTTCCTTCAAGTTGCTTCCCTTGCTTACAAAGAGACATTTTGCTCACATCCTCTGTATTGGCAATGCAAAGAATTAAGAACTGTTAATATAAAATTCTTTGCATTTGCTTTTTTTCCTTTTGGTCTCACTGGCAGTACTTGTTTCATTTGTTCTCTCATGCTATCATATGTGTGTTTAGAAATGTTTCCACTAAAAGCTGACCTTCAGAATTTTAAAGTATAGAAGTCCCCCCCCCCAAAAAAATGAAAAAATAGTAAATTATATTTAGAAACTAGAAACTCAATTCATGGTATTCGTCTGGTGTGAAATTTTAACAGCAATATGATGATTGAAAATCAAAATATTTCAAACTTTTTCCTTGATATCTTTTTATTTGAGATTTTTGCAATCTTACTCAAAGATATGAATACTATGAAGAGTTTGAAATAAGGAAAAACTATCAGGACAGGACATAACCTTTAGAGTATTTTTCATTAGTCGCTACTAGACCAAAATGTACTTTATTTTGTTAATACCCCTACTCCCCTAATTTATTTGGGATAAAATTAATTATTGGAAGAAACTAATAAAAGAGATCCAAAGTTTATTTCATTACATTTCTAAGTTTTCTCATGTTTATTTCTATTATTTATTTTATAAATAAATAAAATAAAAAATTGAATTAAAAAATAACAAAAACTAAGCAGTCTCTAAGACTAAATTGTAATTCCTAGATTTGAATTTGAGTTAATTGTAAAAGCAGTATATTCAAGAAGTGTCTCAATGTGTTTTCTTCAGAGTCCAGAGCAGTAGATTATTAAATGGTTTGTCTTTCTCAATATTCATATTGATAGTCATGCACATAACTTGTTCAAGAGATTAGACCTCAATGTAACATGTCTTGTGATTGAAATAGTTGCAGGGTTTTAGCTTGTAATAAGAATTATAGGTTACAATTGTGTAGCAACTGATTTGTCTGTCATACAAGGTCACCAATGGCTGTGGGATAAAACCCCAGCTAGAGAGAAGAAACATCCATGTGTTCCTGAAGCCTAAGTTTATTTACCCAATGGAAAGATTTTGTGTTCTTTATATTCATTCCTGATGGTTCCTTGAATGAATTGTCAAAAGTCAGTTCTCTGATTTAATTACTTTATGAAATAGTACTGTTTTCTTACATTTTCATATTAGCTTTATGAAAATGTCAAACCAGAGATTTCCAGATGAGAAATTGAGACCTCTAAACCCTCACCATGTTACCAGAAAAGTGGATCAGCAACCCTAGGCTGAAGTAATAGAAGCAATGAGGGAATCAGTCCAGCAGTCTTTGAATAGTGTGTTACATGCAACCAGAGGAAAATAAATACATCTACTTAAAACTGGGCTCTTTCAAGAGAACTTTCTTATGTTAGTGCATAGTCTGCCTAGGATGGAGATTACGAAAATATGTTTGCTTACATTTCATTCTATAATTGTTCATAAATAGTATTCACTGTCTTATTTTACTGAGTCAATTGACTTTTTTATATTATATCTCCAGTTTAGTTCTAACGTTTAGGTACCTTAAATCTGGATTCAAAGTTATTATCATACATACATGGCCAGATGTCCTCCTTTAGAACAGTATCCTGTGTCACTCCAAGCAGAAGCTTAATTTGGTGTTCTTTTTGGGGATAATCTAAAAAGAATTATATAAATTACTTTAGTGCCTAACCATGTACAAAAATACCCAGCCAACTGAAAACTCCAAGATTGTAAATATAGGACAGAAATACAAAGATAAATATCCATAGTAAAATATTCGAGGGAAATATATGAATGGACAAAAAGTGTTCAGTAAAAAATTAATTAAATGTAGTTGTTCCTTGCCTTGCTAAATTGATAGAAATACAAGAAATACACATGGTTTTTATTTGCTTTTTTTATAGGGGGTGTTGGGTTATGATTGATTGATTGACTGATTCATGTTTTATAGCTTATCAACCTTTTACAGGTGTTATACTCTGCTGCAGTTAGATATCTTTCTGATTCATTCTGCATGTCAGCCGAATGTGAATTCCAAGAAGGCAGAAAACAAAATAAAAAAAGCCACTTTCTGCACATAGGCTCTGAGCATCACACCTGGTCCACAAAACAAGATTCAACAATGAAAGTGACACAGTGGCCAATCACAAACATTCCCGCCAGAAAGGGGGATGACTCAGAAGACTGCCAGATCTGAATAAAAGCAGGCCTATTGCAATGACCAAGATAGTTGTCGGCCATAAGGTCACCTGCCAACATGCACAGTGCTATCACCATCACCACTGTAACTGCTTCTCTCAACACAATCATTACCACTCCCAGACATGCACCAACATAATTTATAACATCACATACCCTACCACAAATCGACCCAACACCATGACATTGATCGATCAACATGTGCGTCAAACCCAACCAACATACTATATCCTGTGACCTTGGTCAAACCAATCCAAGAAATCTGTCAACTCCCAGCACTACTCTTACACCTAATAACCTTCTTGGTGATCAGCAACCAAAATCAACATTTTTTCCAATTTTCCGACAACTTTAATATATCCTGTATATTAAACTGTTATGGTCCAGAATGATGCTATTTCATCATTCTAAAAATAACCTTGCCATCAGTGATGAGAGAAAAGAAGGATATGTCATCATCCTAACTCTTGTGATTATAAAAATGACCTTTCCACCATGTTGTGGGACCAGTAGACAAGTAGTAGTACAGAAACTCATGTCTTTGCTAGCACTCCATAAAGATCGAAAACAGACAATTTCAAACACCATCTTCACAAACGAATTTCTTGGAACCAAACCAAATAAGCACTGACTTTCAAACATCAGACACACTGAGAACATTTTTATACACACCATACCATTCACATCACAAAAAGAAAATACAAATTCTTGCTATTTATGACAACACGTGTCTCAAGTTTTTATTGTTTATATTATTGTTTTATGTTTTAATTCATTTCATTTTCAATATAAAAAAAGAGAAAAAGGATTCCTCCTACACTACAAATGTATATAGCATTTGGGGTAATTACTTTAACAACACTCAAATAATATCAAGTTAGTAATACTACTACATCAACCCTAACTTATCCACTCTGTTATAAAACAAATACACATTGTTTAAAAACCTAATCCTTGTTATTCCTTTCCTCTTGCAACCACAAGCTTGTTATAACACAGGTTATTTAAAGCCAGAAAATAATTCTTTTAGATTGTAATAATTTTTTGGAGATAACAATTTACTGATACAATTCTTAACTGCTGATTTTTTAAGGTGACTCAAATTTCAGAACAACTTGCATACTAATGTCACCTGGCAAACTTGAAAGCAATGGTATTGTGATTAGTGTTTATAGGTAATATATTGAGTAACTGAATTTTTTCAACTTGTTCTTCTAGATGGAATTATGGATGATTCAATTCTGCTCATGGGAAATGTGTTCAGCTGTTTATTTTTAATGTTCAATAGATTTTCTCAAATTTCTTGTGATGCTGTCTGATATGATGAAAAACCAACAATAAAAATGCTCTTCTCAAAAGTGTTTTCCATGAGTGGATCATTCATAACAGGTGACAACTGATTGTTCATCAGATATCCTTTATTTATTTCACAAATATTTTTGTGTTTAATTAGCTTTCTCCAACTGAACTAGACTCTGAGGACATTTCTTTGTTCAAAAAATTAATTTTCATGTTTGACTTTGAACTTCAATGAACAAGGAATAGAACTTTGAAAAAGTTGGGTCTGTAAAATACACATTCTCACTGAACAATTATGCTTTTGCTATTAATCATGTCCAAAAGATCCCCCCCTCCCACTTTCAGTTAATGAAGAGAAAACAATTGGAAGTATCTAAATCTTCTGGCATTTTTTTGCATTGTACAAAAATCAGAAAGAAATGTAATAAAATAATAGGTAAAATTCTGTTAAATCTTGTCTGTAAAATAAACTTAAAATAAAAGAATATCTCTTTTTATTAATGTTTTGTAATAATCACACCACTTTAACTTAATACAATGAAAAAAAAAAACAATTAGAAGTATTTAAAATTTAATACAGGTGCTTTTCCATTGCCAGGCTTTTTGCATCCCTGAAACCACTATTTAATATTTATCAGGTCTGCAAATTACTGCTACCAAGAAAAAAAAACACTTTATGATTTTCCATTATTATTCTCTTATTGACATTTTCCATATATATATAAAGACATCTTTCATCATCTGATGGACTTTATCAAGGCAAATGTAAGGATTTTATTTTGCAACAAGTATTTATACACAGAAGTAAAAATGTCCTTAGTCTTTCAGAATTTTAAAATTAAGAATGCTTGTATAGTTTGGGCTAACTGAAAGTCAGGGTAAATTATGAAAGATGTTAAACGACGTAATTTAATGTCTAATAAACAAAAGAGAGTAAAATTTTTTATTGTTGAATTTTTTTTCTTCCAAATTGAATGGAAGTGTTGATTAGTTTTGCAGAGCACACTTCTCTCAGCTAATTAAACCATTGGATGATAGAGGATTCAGACATAATTGGTGCAGCTCTTCAGTTGGGTTTCACAAACCCAGAGATATGGCAATAAATTAAAAAGCCCATGTAGCATATTTGACAATTTTTCAAAAAAGAAAAAAAAAGTTTCTTAGTGATAATTTTTTTCCTTTATGTCTAGAGTGTCACTATAAAATTCATTTCTCTCTTTGAAATTATATTGCAGAGTCATCATTTGTGCTGCAATAAGTTTTATTTAGGCTAATTATTTTCATTTTATCACAGAAGCACAAAAATGCCCTAGGCAAACTTGCTTCTTGTCTAGAGGGGCAAATTCTCCAACTATTTCTGAAAAATAGTTGAAAGGGGAGTAAATTTTGAAATTTACATAAATTAATAAAAGTATATAAATGTTTATTCTTCATGTAAAAAAAAATCTACAAAAACCTTCCCATTTTTTTGTTTTTTATTAGGAGGATTACGCCAGTACCTAATATACTAGGTACTGCTATGAACCTTGTAAAATAACTCGAAAAACACATCTTAAATGCTTTATTTGAAGTTAAGTTTTGGCTTTTTGAAAGATAATAGCCTGATAATAATCTAATTAAAAGAAAAATTAATTTCTGTATATAAATAAAGTTCTTAGGCATTTTAAAAACATTGTCACTCATCGAACTGCCATTATAGACGAAAAATGTAAACAAATTTAAAAATCTCTTAAAATCCAATATTTATCCTAGAAATAATGTTTTGAAGGCATTAGGAAATTTAACAATTAAATGGATTTTGTAAAAGTAATGTTTACAGTAAAAGGTAAACCTTACTTTTACAAAATCCAGTTAATTGTTAAATTTCCTAATTAAAACTTAAATGAAAATAATGTTTATTTATGCACATTAGTCTGTGGTGTCAGAAGTCAAACCTAAAAAAAATTTTTTTAAAATCAAGAAATATTATAACACCAAACTTAAAAAAAAAGTTCACAAAAAAATAAAAAATCCTGAACACCATCAGTGCAATAATGAAGACATTAGTTAAAAATAAATTATCTTTCTTTAGACTTATAGGATTTTATGAAACTTAGTAGAATGAATATTTTTATTTTTTACTTTAGATTAGTATTATTTTCTTTTTTTTTAGTTAAATGATACTGTAGAATCTGACTTCAACACACTAGTGGATCACACCTAATTTCCATAATGCTGTTATTTAACAATGTCTTGATTGGGCAATAAATATTAAAATTGTATTTTGTGTATCTTGACATGCAAAGTTCTAAAATCTTGTGCAAGCTAAACACATAGAGGCTCCAAACCAAGTTTCAGCAACTGACATATTCTAATTGCCAAGGTCATGTTTCTGTCTATGCACAACCTGTTCAAACCAGAGAACCGTCAAAATATTAAAAACACGTTCTCAAGCCTATCACATGATCAACAAGTAAATAAATATGATACACTAGCACATTCGAGCCAGTGAGCATCATGGCAACAATGCAATTGCATACTAAAAACTATGTCACACATTCTGAGGCTAAAAGTTACCCATTAAATAATCTTCCAGAAAATTCATTCACTCAAGTCGTTCACACATCAGTTTTTGCTCAACTTGCCAAATGAATCTATGATGCTCAACTATTTGAAGTTTTAAAGTTATTTTGATAACATAAAAACAAACTTTCAGAATTCAATCACTCAACTCATTCAAACAGCAGCTTTTGTTCATTCCTCTAACATTGTTATTACACAGCAAAGTTCTTAATCACAGAACATTATTATTACACAGAAGTTCTCAACCACAGAGCATTATTATTACATAGCAAAAGTTCTCAATTACAGAAAATTATTTCATCCAGAATTTATTTACTTCTTGACAACATTACACTCAAAGAAAGGCAACACTGGAACAATTAAGTTTTTTCCCAATTTACACTGGAAATTTATATTTCACAAACACTGTTTAATTACCCCATAAACAGAATTATTCTTCAACTAACTCTGTGAAACTTACATCAGCACAATTACAACAAATATTTCTTCAAATAAACTCACACACCATAACTCCAAACACCAAAATAAGAGTTTACACACATAATTAAAATAACAAAAATCATCAAGATTTCACTCACAAATCTTTATCCATTTCAGTATAATGCATTGTATCTCTCGTGCATTCATTTTAAAGTTCGCGCATTGCACAGTAATCAAGACAAGTGAAGGTTCCGCGCATTACTACTCGAGGCAAACGTATGTAAACATAGCTAGTAATGGCAGCCGTGTTGTAGATGCAACGCGAATAAGGCCGATTGTCGATAACTGCTAAACCGTATTCGAGCGCAAACTTTTATTGTTATTTTCAAAATATTCAGGCAATTTCACACCATAATGGAAAATTTTCATTACAATTGTTTTTTTTCTTTTTGGATTATAATGCAAATTAACAAAATACAAAACAAATTCGAGAGCCTATGTGAAATTTCCCTTCGGCCAATGAAAACGTAGTTTTTCACAGGAATTAACTGTTGAGCCTAGAAAAAGAAATAAAATAAAATAGCAATCCTATGCGAAATCTTTTTTGATATAAAATAAGGAGAAAAATTAAATCAACAAGAGAAGCGCATTCGAAGTCATATGAAAAGTTTCATTTCTGTCCAGCATTCAGATTTTCGCCAGTGTCAAATTACTCACTGATTATATTATCGGCCTTAACGAAGCGCTTGGCATTTCAAAGAAGTCTATTTAAAGTAAACTGTCCAAGAAAGCTAAGTATTTCAAACTATTTCATCTACTTTTGAATGTATGCCGCCGTATAACCCTTATGTGAAAAACGAACTCTTAATTTCTTTTAAACATTTTTGAATATTATTTTGTGTCAGATGATTTACTGATGAATGAACATTTCCTCTTCATGACTATTTGTTGAAACTACGAACTTTAAATAAATTCCTTATCTTGTTTTGTTAAAGAAATAACCCGTGTGTTTCTTCGTCATTATCATCCATCATTAATCGTTTTGATTTGGGTAAATCAACTGTTCATTTTAACCCCGAGGTCCCACGCCACTATAATCTGGTGAGCTTTGACCCTTGAGGAAATACATACCTATTCTTACTGCAATCATAAGGGAACATCTGACAACGAACAGATGAATCAAGCATCCACAGAGGTTGGCGAATCGATATAAACAGTATCCATTAAAATACCCGTGTTCATTGAATCAAATGTCATTGCACAGTTCTCACTTATGGAAGCTCAGTTCAACATCATGATGATAAGGACACCCATACAGCAATTTTATCACGTGTTGGCTGCATTACCGCCGGAGATAGTATGCAAACTACTACCTACCATTTTTTATGGTCGGAAGACTATGGCAAACTTAAGAGTCATGAGAGATCAAAGCGAGAGTTGCTTGACAAATTAATGTCTTCTTCCACTCTCACAGGCAGGCCATCCGTTTATTTAAATGAACTGATGTCATTAGCAACAAAAACTGGGGCGACATCATACGACACAACTTAATGCAAGCAATGCCGATTAACATAAAACTTGTCCTGGCAGCGCAAACGGATTTAGAAATGGAAAGACTTGGGAAGATGGCTGACGACCTACTGCTGTATTTTAATAAGCAAAACCCTAATCCCGTTCAGCAATTTCAGAAAGAAAAAGACTGTCGTAGTAGGAATTACAAATTCCAATCTACTGTAAATCTATGTCATCATGACCAGAAAAATATGCAGTAAAAACGCCTCGAATGGTATTTTTATTTTTGAATGTATAATTTCTTAAATGTGGGTTCAAAATATGAAACTCAATAATACTAATGTGGAAAAAAAGTGAGGTGACATACTTGAGGTTGGAGCGGTGAGCACTTGCTCGGGTGCGACGTCCACCTCCTCCTTTATAGTCTCCTACCAGAAGAGTGGGAAGGAGTAAAAGCAGTTACAATGTTATAAAATGCCACCGTGTGGTTTGGCGTCTAGTGAGGAAGGGGCTGTATCGAGATTACCTGGAAGTGTTCTTCCAAGAACAAGAAGAGTAAGTAAATATTCGTGTCCCTTCGGGATTTTAGGAATTATATCCGGATACCTCATCGACCCGTCTTTAAAACTGACCCAGCGGCCATTGTCAAGATTAGACCAGTGTTTAATTGTATCTTGAAAACCGGTAATTCGGTCTTGCTAAACGAGGCCGCTAACTCCGGTGTAAACCTGACTGGCGATATATTGGACATGTTGCTATCACCCACGACAAACGACTATATCCTGCTAGCTGATACCCAGAAAGCGTTCCTGATGATTCACCTGGGATTGGATGCAGACAGGAATATATTCTGTTTCTTAGTTAGGGATGAGGACCGACTCCACTGTTACCAGTATGCTACCCTTATTTTCGGGTTCACCTCCAGCCCCTTCGTATTTGAAATTCCATGCATCCTGGTACCCCTTGGATGCCTGTTGCACGATGGAGAGCCGGTTTTATGTGGACAACCTTGTGATGACTGAGTCTAATCCGGTAAAGCTCGCTGGGTTAGATTCCCTGTATAGAGAAAGTCTACAGGAGGGCGGATTTGTCATTCAGTCCTGTAACACTAATTGCGACAACCTCAGAAGTGAGATGAGCAGAGATGGTACTTTGAGCACTCGTGATGACGAGTGGGAGAGGATACTGGGGTACATATATAATCCTCTCTCGGAAAAGTTGCCCATTGCACCTGTCAGATGCAATCTCGGCGCGTCGACCAAGAGGCAGATACTTTTTGAGGTAGCCAAGGTCTTCGACCCATTGTCTCTATGCTTCCCAGTGATCCTGCGGAGTAGAGTTCTGTTTGGGGTGTTGTGGAAGAAGGGTTTAGGATTGGACGTTCAGATTCCTTAAAAATCACAGTCGCTATAGAGATATTTCTCAGTTGACCTCTCCTCTTTGAGAGCTATCCATTTTAACCGACAGGCCCTTAATGGCGGCCAAACTGGGGACTTGTACTTGTTTCTGCGATACGTCGACAGAGGCTCATGGGTTTGCTGCCTACGTTGTACCATCGATCTTCTTTGGTCTTCGCTAAGGCTAAGTTTGCGCCGTTGAAGGATAAAACACTTCCCACCTGAGAGTTGATGGCCGTTTTCCTTGCACTCAAGTGCCTGCCGACCATCTTGGACAACTGCAAGAAGTTTCTCTCTTCTAATTTGTATGTGGCCATGGATACTCAAGTAGTGTTACTCTGTGTTTTATCGCAGTCCATGGCCAGTAAGAACATCTTTGCAAGAAACAGACTCAAGGACATCCTGCAAATGAGTCTAGGATTGGATTCGCACTATTGACTTAGACCTCACTTTAAGTATGTCACCACAACTCAAAAGCCCGCTGGCCCGATCACCAGAGGATTAACACTGAAGAAGTTCATGTCTAATTTGGAATTTTGGTACCATGGTCCCTCTTGGCTGCACCATGGCATCCTTCCTTGGCATACTCAAAATCTGACCTGATTCGACAGGCAGAGCCACCGGATTGCCCGATCTTAGGCAAACTTCTCGGTGGTCCTGGAGGAAGAACGTCCTTCCGTCATCTCCTTGGAACAGTTTTCTACCGGTTTGTTGACGGTTACGTCTTTGATGTTCAAGCTCATCAGTGGACTGCGGAGACGAGAGGAGGACTGTGGCAGGAACGCGGCTCTTTCTCTAATGAATACTCTACAACGACAGGAATTTGCTGAGGAGATTATATTCCTCCTGGATCCCATGGATTGGATTCCTCCTAGATGCCTAGTCCATGTTCTCGATCTTTTCCTGAACCGGGAAGGGTTGGGCCACTCCGGTGGATGAATTAATAGGTCTTCGCATTTTGGATTTTACTGGGGAAAAACTTATCACCAAACTTATTATCATGGACTGCCATTCTAGATTCTGATCGAGATGAGGCGCAGCAGTTACTAGGTTTTTTCAGGGAAAAGAGGCGGTCAAAAAGGTTCTAGCTTCATGTACTCGGTGCAAGATATTTAATACCAGACCCGTGCTGCCACCTAATGTGGCCAGCCTACCGGTTCCTAGTGTAGAGTTCAAAGTAGCCTTTAGGAACCCAGGTGTCGATTTCACGGGACATCTTTGGGTGAAGGAAGGAACCATGGAAAGGAAAATGTACCTGCTTCTGTTTACTTGCTTGAGCGTCAGGGTAGTACACATCAAGGTAGTACCGGACATGAGTGTTTTGTTTTGCTTCCAGATCTAGACCCTTTCGTACTAGCGCAGGTGTCTCCCAGGACTTCATCCTTGGTCCTACTCTATTTTTCATTAATGGCCTTCCTGATGACATCAACTCTCAACTTGGTATCTACGTTGATGACACAATTTACTTCTGTCTCGATAGTAAGTCTTATCAGTCTGACAAGGTCAAAATGGCAGTCGACGTCCAAAACGACCACAAGTCCGTAGTTAACTGGGGAAAAAGATGGCTTGTTAATTTTAACGCCCCCAAAACTAAACTTCTCTCCACAAATCATCTGAGAGACCCCTTGCTGCTGTTCACCAGCATGGCTGATGCTATCCTCCAGAAAAATGGGTCGTTGTGCCTTCTCGGGCTCACGTTCTCTGCTGATATGAAGTGGAAAGACTATATTGAATTCATTACTAGATCAGTTGCTAAGAAAGTCGGTTCACTATGTCAGTCGAAATAATTTTTCTCTCCAGAATCTATCTTACATAACTATAAGTCTGCCATTCGTCCATGTTTAGCATATTGCTGCCTCATATGGTTCAGTGCTCCTTCTATTTAACTTGATAAGATACGAAGAAAAATCTGAAATATTATTGACCCTGATCTGGCGGCTCAGTTCCAGTGACTTTCCCACCGCCGTAAGGTTACCTCTTTTGTCTTTTCAATAAATACTTTCATGGTAATTGTTCGAATTAGCTCTTCGCTATAGTACCTAGAGTTTTTTAAATTTAAGCACAGCATTAGACTGGCGTCGAGATCTCATCACTTTACAGTTGAGCTGGCTAGATGTTAATTCTTTGCTAACAGTTTCTTCTCTCGTACTTCTCGCTTGTGGATCTCCCTTCCTCCTCCATGCTTTCCAGCCAACTTTACTCTGCTAAAATTTAAATTAAATGTCAAATTCTATCTACTGTCCACCTGATTACTCCCTTCTCTTTTTGTTCATCATTAATGTTTCTGTCCCCAATTCTTTCACGCCCTGTAACCCCTTGTGTTTTAGTGGCATTACTGTCTTGCTTGGGGTGACTCTGCTTAAAAAAAAAAAAAAAAGGCCCTGGTCCGGTTTACCGACCTGTATGGTATTCCCGAGGCTCTTTACAGCAATAATGCTAAGACCTTCCTGGGCAGTGTAAGACTGTATTGTTGTCTCTCTCTCTCCTCCAGGAGTATCAAGATAAGTTTAGCTCGTGCAACATGAAGCTAAAGACGATTTCACTTTTTTCCCCATGGTTCGGGGAAACTTGGGAGAGAAGCATTCAGACGTTGAAATGCCTATACAAAGTTATTGGTAGATGCAAAGTGGGTTATTTCTTCTAACGATCATTTCTGACAGAGGGAAGAACAATCGCCCCTCAACATACTAGGAGACCGCTGAAAAGAAACTAGTGGCAATCATCCCAACATGTTCTGGAGACCCTATAAGAGCTCTGGATTACTGTTGCAGTTGGGGATGAGTGACTTTTCTGCCTCCCAGCCGTAGACGGTAAATTGAGACGATGGCGCCTAGAAACCAATGGTTGCAAAATTTGCATGAGATGTGGTACAATGAGTACCTCCTTGACTTTAGGGAGAGCTCCCCTGGACGATCTCGGTTGCCTTTCCAAAACAGCTTTCAAAGGGATGATGTGGTCCTTATTAAGAATCCACTTAAACCTCGACTCTCTTGGACCCTGGGAACAATATTGGATATCATTCTGGGAGACGATGGCGTGATGAAATCGGCACGTGTCAGGTAGGGTGATGGCTTTGTGCAGATCTATTCCTTAAAACATCTTTATCCTATGGCGATTTCCCTGTCATCTGATGACCAACGACGAGTTTGGGCCGATCTTTCCATCCTTTTTTCTCCGGACACATGATAGCAAGGACATGGAACCCACTTGCTCCCACTCGGTGGAGAAACTAAGATTTGATTGTTCTCTATCTGTAACGCCCCACGGAGAGAGCAGGATATGATAGGCTGACTCGTGTGACGGGTGGTTCCACTTTGATTGTGTCGGAATTGAGGTGGTCCTTCCTAGAAGACAAAAATGGTATTGTGCTCCTTATAAAAGGCGGTGGGTAGGCCATATCTGCTTCCAGCCTAAAAATATTGGTCCTGGGTAAGATTGAAAACCGCAACCGTCAGTGAATCCAAAGGATAAGGGACGGGACGGGAGTAGGTGGCTCTTGACTGGGGCCTAGCGTCTATATGTCTCCTGTCAGGTCTACGGATTTTTTTCTTCTTTCGTCGGGTGTGCGTGAAAAAAATGGGGTGACTTACCTGAGGTTGAAGCGGCGGAATTGATCGAGTAGCAGGGGACTGGCCCCACGACTTGTGTCTTTAGGCGCGGGTGCCACGTACACCTCCTCCTTTATAGCCTCCTACCGAAAAAGTGGGAGGGGGTAGAGGCAGTTACAATGTTATAAAATGCCTCCTCTTTATTGTTACCAGACCCAAGTTGGGAGTAGTTTCCCTTCGCAACCTGGGTTCGTCGATACCTCCAACAAAGGGTCACTATAGTGTCAATTTTTCTTTTCGACACTAAATAGTAATTTCAGTTTTTTGGGTATTGCAAAAGTCGAGCTAGCAAGCAAAAATTCCAAACAATAATTAAGATTACAAATAAAAAAATCGAACAAACATTTTTTTTAAGGTGTAATATTTTTATACAAGTCAAAAGTTTTAAAAATAAAATAAACCAATATTATTGAGAAATGTGCAACATTTTTAAGAGACATTCTAACAATATTGCTGCTGCTGTCGCCATATGAATTCACCTAAAATTCTAAATGCGTCAGCAAATGAATTTCATATCCCCAGAAATATACTATCATGATCAAAATTTGCAATGATAACTTTTCTAAGCTTGAGACTGTAAGAAGAAAATACAGTCTCGCATGAAGTGGTATTTTCTTTCTTGTGAGGCGAACGATATCTACTCCACATCCAGACGTCATGAATCTACCACATGCGTTACACCAAAAAATTTCACGGTGAAAACGTTTGCATAATATCGAGCTATTCCAGTTATTTTCATGATGGGAGGGGGGCAGGTTGATAGTATAAATTGCAAAAGGGGTAAAAGAAAATAAGGAAAAGAGCAGTACATTCCTGGGTGACATCAGCACATTCCTCTTTGGACCACCATAGCTAACGAGTACCTTCATATAGAAAGATACATTTTTTTAGTTCTGACCGGCGATCTGCGAGTTGCCTTCATTTTTTTTATTGCTGTTAGTGTCACGTAGAGAAAAAAGTATTTTTTTTATTGGATCTTTACAAATTTGTTGGTTTTTATTCTTCAGATGAAGTTAATTTTCTTCGTTGTTTTCTGGCGAACTTTGCTCACCGAAAGTAATTTCGCATTTATCTACAAACAAAAAACCAGACACATTTAATATCTCTTCCCCTTGTTGAGATGCAGAGTCGCCTTCTTGTAGATCGTCTATTGTGTCAGAAGCTGCCTCATATTGCATTCCTTCATCAATATCATCAGACACAAACGCTTCTGAGGGGGCTATGTCTTCACAAAAAGAAGCATTTTCGTCTGGAAGGTTTTTCGTAGCTCTCATTTCAACTGTATTTATTTCGGTCATCACGTGTCCGTCAGCCATCATAAAAATATCGTGCCAAAGCAAACAAATTGGTAATTTTTTTGCGAAAACGGGGATATTGTGCTATAAAAACAAAATTAAAAATCTTATTGGATTGTTGTTGGCGATTTATACATCTCACTTATTTTGTGTAAACTAAACAGGCAGTAAAACTTGTACAATCCAGCCGGTTATTTTTGTTGATATTATTTTCCATATATCTTTAGGAAATTTTCAATCGCACTGTAAGCTTCAGTCCTTATCAGATATCTCTTTATAGCGTTGGTATCAAAAGCAGGCCGTCTTCGTGATACATGTTTAGCGCGGCTACTATTCATAAGTTAATTTAAAGACTTACAATTAAGAGAGTTACAATAAAGGGGAATAATTCATAAAATAATATTTTTGAATTTTTTGCTTCAAGACCACCCCCCTCCCAAAAAATAGAACACAGATTGTTGGATAATATTGTATTTTAGTATATATATAAAAAAAGAAAGAGATGTAAATCAAAGTAGTTTTATTTTATAACATAGTTATAGCAGGTACTACACGACATAGCAAGTAAAGAAACATTAACATTTAAAAATGAACAATGTTTTCTGGATTGGAGAAATTAACATTTTTGCAAATGTATAGTAAAATAAGACAAGTAGTTTAAGTTTAAAAATAGTTTAAGCTTACAAAAAGTAAAAAAAAATTAAAAACTGGAAATTTGTACTAGAAATATTTTAATAACTTTAATAACTTACAACTAGTTGATTTTGAATATTATATTAATATCTAGTAAGGTCTGAAAGCTTAACAAGACAATGCAACAAATATATCTAAAATTGATTTTTCAGTGAAGAGAAATTTTAAACACAATTCCTGCCAAGATATTTTTAAAAACATATTCCATTCTATCTTCTTTAAAAGAATGTAATTTTTAGGAAATATATTAGTTTTTAATAAATTAAAAATAGATATTAAAAAGCATTTTTTGGATGATTTTATGTCCATATCTAAATGCTTGTTTACTAAAATGAGAAGCACAAAGATAATTTATAAGGTCTCTATGAGAAAATTTTACATGAAATAATGGTGGTGAAATAGTACATGCACAAAATAACAGAGACCAATTGATCTGTAATACAAGATAACATTTATTTAACAAAAATAATAAAAGGAAAGTTTATATGAAGCATCCAAAGCATTTTTTTTTTTTTACTTCGATGTGAAAAGTTGATGGCACACACTTCAAAAGGAGTAAAAACAGAAAAAGAGGGTTAAGGGTTCAACTGTTTTTATATCCTCAGGGCTGCTGCTGATAATAGCTTTATTAAGGCACTATGGTATACTTTCAAGTGAGATAGTTGTACAACAATCTCAAGAAAGTGAATTTTTATTCTGCCAGGTAAGAAAATAATTTCTTGGACCATTTAATATGATGACTGCTCTTTAAAGTTCTAGGTTCTGTCTGCTTGGTGGTTTCCAATGAATTATCACTAATCTTACTTATTATAAAACGCAGATTGTGTGTGTGTGTGTGTGTGTGTGTGTGTCTGTACGTTTATATATTGGATTGGATTTCCTACATTTTTCAACCGATTTCAACAAAACTTCACAGGACTGCGTAAAATTACCTTGAGGTGGTTCTGACAGCGCCAAAAATTGGAAAAACACAATTGTTTTTGCACAAAATCAATTTGAAAACACGATAAAACATGATTTTGTCACCAGAATGAAAGGGGGACAACTCATATCGAGTTATACTTATTATAAAACCCAGGTTGTTTGTGTGTGTGTGTGTTTGTTTATATACGGGATCGAATTTCCTACATTTTTCAACCGATTTCAACAAAACTTCACTTTTTTTTGGCAGGTAGTGTTTCTTATTGTCTTGCACACTTTTTTCTTTATTTTTACATTCAGAATGCTTTAAAAATTCCATTTACAAGACAATTGTTTATAATAAAATTCTATTCAATCGATAGACTCATAATGATTGAAAACAATGTTTTTGTTTGAGTTTGGGTTTGACAAATTTATAAAAAAAAACAAAAAATAATTAAGACATGTGTGTCCGTCAACCTTAAACAATAATCTTTGTCAGTTTTATTCTTCAGTCTTTATGATGGTCGATACTTGATCTATCTCTTACTGTTACATCCCCGGGCTCTACTGCTAGTATTTTCTAAATGTGCCAGTTTTAGTCGGTTAATGGAAATATTTTCTTGTCTATTATTAATCACAACTGTGAAATGTTTCTCTGTACATTTCACCACCTTATAAGGACCTCTGTAAGCTGGCTTTAAGTGATTTTTTGTTTCATTGTCTTTTACCAGCACAAACTTGCAATTTTTGAGTGATTCTGGCATATATGTTACATGGCTGTGTTGTCTAGGAGATGGAGATGTTACTTGAGACATTTTCAATCTCAACATATCTACAAATGAAGCAGGATACAAGAGTGGTTCATTTGGTTTGATTACTAACACTCCTGGTAGACATAAAAGTGCACCATATACAAGTTCAGCTGCAGAACTCTGTGAATCATATTTTACAGCTGTTTTTAGCCCTAAAAGTATATATTATGAAACCAAGGAGTATAATTCAGTGCTGTTTTCAGAGATTCATTCAGAGAACAATAAAATTGTTCTATGATGCTGTTAGCTTCCGAATAGTAAACGATTGTGTGAATTCTAGTTGTTTAAAAAGCATGTTGGTTAGAGAAGTGAAAAGTGAGGATTCAAATTGTGTTCCTCTATCTGTGGTGATGGCTGTGGGAATACCAAATTTGCTAACCCAACTAGTTATAAAACCCTGTGCAATTGATTTTGCACTAATATCAGTAAGAGGAATTATTGCAGATCAGCAGGTGAATCTATCAATGCAAGTGAGGAGAAAGTAATATCTATGACAGGGCTGATGATGTTGATATGGATATGGTCAAATTGAGTATCAGGAATGGGAAAAATGTAGATGATTTAGTGTGTCTCATTATTTTTGCCTTTTGACATGTCAAATCACTCATATCCTTTATTGCCATATTCATGATGTTTTGGCTGTTGTATGTTTGGCTTCAGGTGATTGGAATTTCGAACTAAACCCTTTATTTCATCAACCTTGGTAGATTGCTCTAGTTCCACGTGGCATGCCTCTTCCGGATGTTTCAGTTATCTCTCTTTAACTCAACTCTCCAAGTTTTTGTTCACCACTGTAGTAGCCAGGTATTAAACTCTTTGGGTCAAGTCACTGGATCCAACCAATGCGTTTATCCACTGGGCCAAGGCCTTGAGGAAAAATCACTTGAAGAAGGCCAGAGCATACAATGGCCAAAACGTTGTGAATATGGTAATAAAGATGAGGACAACAGTCCAAACAATGTAAGTAATGTAAATAATTACAATACTACATTTCAGAAACGTAGACACATATTGAGTGCAGAGTATTAAATAGTTTTCTACAGAGAGTTTTCAGAACAAAAGGCTGCAAATTTTCTGTAGAAATGTTGCACTAGATGGAATGTTTCACCTGTGGAATATATATTTCCTTCATTTGTAATGAAGAATTATTGTCCTTTAGAGGAGATCTTAGATATAGATTTTTAAGATATTGCAATTTCACAAAAAGATGATGACTCGATTTATATCAATTGCAGAAATATTCCTGGAGAGTGTGTCTGCTAGAATGTTTGCAGAGCCATTGATATGTCAAACATCAGTTGTGAATTTACATGTTTGAAGTTGTCAGTCGCTTGTTTCAGGAAAATAAATCAGAAATTTTTAAAGTTCATAGCTTTAACATATTGTCATGAAAAGGAAATGTTCATACAACAGATTAAATGATCTGACAAAATAATATTCAAAAATGTTTAAAACAAAGGTAAGAAAGTTCATTGTTCACAGAAGGGATATATGGTTTGTATATGTTCAAAAGAAGATGAAGAGAGATAGCTTGAAAAACTTAGCTTTCTTGGACTGTTGAAATAAAGTTCTTTGAACTGCCACACATTTGGTTAAGGCTGATAATTGGCGAGTAATTTGACACTGGCAAAAATTTCAAGCTAGATGTATGAACAGAAACAAAACCTTTCACATGATTTCAGACATTTTTTTCATGTAAATTAAATTTTTTCCTTATTTTATATCAAAAAGGATTTTGCATTGGCTCGCTATTTTCTTTTCTAAGCTCAATGACTAATTTCTATAAAGACAAGGTTTTCATTGGCCCAAGGAAAATTTCACATAGGCTAGCAAATTTCTTTCCATCTTTTTCCTCAGCTCGTCTGAATTTGAAGGGAGTAGATAAAGGGAGTTATTATTTCATACTCACCACAGGTGTAGTGAAGATCTGGGACTTCCACTAATCACACTGTCTTCAAGTGTTTAGGTTTAGGGATACTATAGAAAAGAACGGTTATATACTGTATGGAGACAAATCATCTCAATGTGACTTCACACCAAACACCAACTCAAAAACTTTCACCAGATTACTGGTCACAGTGACCTGAGCTAAATTACCTTAATGTTTGTTTACGGCATATCAACCTCTTATGGGTCATTTAATAACGACTTACCTGAATCCTTCCAGGTTGATGTTACCTCAGTTATATAAAGA
This sequence comes from Acanthosepion pharaonis, assembly GCA_903632075.3. Taxonomy (NCBI): domain Eukaryota; kingdom Metazoa; phylum Mollusca; class Cephalopoda; order Sepiida; family Sepiidae; genus Acanthosepion; species Acanthosepion pharaonis. The sequence goes on along the minus strand of CAHIKZ030004489.1, from coordinate 2,139,007 downwards.
TCTAATGTTTTTGTTCTAGTTTACAATTTTTAAGCAAAACTCATTAATTTACCATTAGTTCTGCATAGTCCCTCAACTGAGACTAGTTGACATTTTAACCTTAAAAAAAAAAATGAGAATTTGATAGTTACCCTTTCTATTAAAGACAGTGTTAACATTGTCCTGTTTCTTTTTTATCTGTGACTTTCTTATCTGAATTCAACCTGAAGCCCAACCAGTTTTGAATTCAGAGTTCTCCTAAACTGGTTGCCACCTAAAACATAGAGAACTCACTCTCCTAACTGGTGGAGAGAAAAGACGGATTCATATACTTTCAAGTGCATTTGTGTGCAAGTGAATACAATGGTTTTGGTTGGAATTTTAACTTGACATGACAATTACTCTTTCCACATTGATGACCACTAAACTACATGCACATCCATTTCCAACACATTGATGAAAGGAAAATTTGAGAATAAGGCAAATAGTTCTTGAAAATAGTCAAAATTTATTTAATATCAAATGGTTATCTAAATGAAATGAAAGGTTTCTTTTTCTTAGGGTATCATCTAACAAAATAATTAAACTGGGAAAAATATGATAGATAAACTTTATATATCAGACTAATGGTGGGTAATTGGATGACACAATGCAAAAAGCTATGATTCATTCCTTATGAAGAATGAAACAGACTTAAATAATATTCTTATTGATAGAATTTATATTTCCACCCTACATATATATAATTCCATCAACAAGAACATTATTTTATCTGATAAAGTCCTTTTGAAGGATAAAACATATTATATAGAAATTTTTCTATTTTATCATCCAATTACCAAACTATAGGATGTATACTTATTTCAATCTGAAAGAAAAGTACCTTAACCTTAGTGATTATCAATTAACTTGGTATTATTTAAAAAACAGAATACACATGCTTTAAAGCTGTATGAGTTTATTACATTTTTTTAATAGTTTGTGAAGTTATGATAGTGTGAATTTGTCTGATAGATCATACAAAACAATTATATTTAATACACTTATTTTAATAAAAAAAACTGTTTCTTTTAGTTTGACAAAATAAGTATAATCAGATAACACAATAAATAATTTAAGCTATAGGTTTCATTAATTTTATGTTACTTGAACAGAAATGATAGAAAATCTCAGTAAAATCTTGATATTATTCAGTAATGAATCATAATGCTTTTGCTTTGTTTTAAAAGAAAAATTGAAAAGCAGGAGAGTGCTTTGGCTCGAAGTAATTGTTAATGAGCTAGTCTGATTGACCATTACTGATGCTTTATACTTGGGACCATGTACCAAACTTAGTAAATAATTTATTTATTTTTTTATTCTTCTTGTCACTGAACAATGCACAATGAAATTAGACAGCAGTCCCCAGATGCCCCAGTACAAACACCCACAAAAAAAAGAAAGCAAATAAAAAAGCAAATAAAAAATGCATACACACACACACACATATATATATATATATATATATATATATATATATATATATATAATACTGATGAAAGAAACATGCAGCATTGAATGATGGAAAAAAAAACAAAGAATGACAAATATACACTATATTATTTTTGGAAGAGAAATGCCATGACTCTTTATTTCTGATGAAGGAAACAAATATGAAGAAAAACAAACATTTTAATACAGAAATTTAGATATAACTCTACATTGTTGGTTACAATGGATGAACTGCAAATTTCCAGAGATTTTCTCGGCTAAAATTTAAAATGTCTTTACTGTTGGGAAAACAAAAAGAAGAAACTAATACTTTATTAGAATTGTGAACTATTAATTAATTTTAACTTGTTTTTTCATTTTATCTTATTTTGCTGTTTTTTACAACAAACTCATTCTTTATTTTCAGACCTATGCTGCTTTCATTCTATGACATTCATAGAATGTAAAAACAACTTATGTGTTGTGATAAAAAGCAACAAAACTAAGATAAAAAGAAAAAAACAGTTAAAATGGCAATGATTTGTTTAAGATAGTGAAAAAGCGTAATATTAGGTTGGCAAGAAAGTCCTAACTCACTCATGAAGTGGAAAGAAAACAACAAATTTTGATCTCATTCTAGTGGAATTTCCAAACAGTACTTCATTTCAAGCTTGTTCCACATGATCACACCATCAATGCTAAACTATACTGCTAGCAGCTAGACTGCATGTATGACAAACTAAAGAAGGAGTATCATGCTTTGGTCAGTCAAGGTCAGGCTTTGTTTCAGCAAAATAATATGAAGCCATACACTGCCAGGTTGACTAAAGAGAAGTTCAAACAAATGGATGGTGTTGAGATTCTTCCACATTCACCATTCAGTCCCAATGCTGCTCCAAGTGACTATGGCCTATTCTGCTCGATGATACACTTCCTCCGTAACCAGCAATTAAACACTTCTGATGAAATGAAAAAAGCTTGTTTACAGTTTTTTCATTCAAAGCCAGTGGACTGGTATCTGGGACAGATTTGGATGCTGGCTGATCGCTGGCAGAAGATAGTTGAAGAATAAATGTTGATGTTGCTCTATAAAATTTTGTTGTTTTCTTTTCAATTCCTAAGTCAGGGCTTTCTGGCAAGCCTAATATTGTCATACAATCTATATGCACTTGCACAAAAATGCAACCAGAAGATCAAAGAAAAACTATTTTTATGCAAACTTAAATCTTATTTAATGAATATAATTTTTTATTCATATTTTACTCATAAATTTAGATTTCTGAAGTTTTATTTTTACAGATTAACATTCTCATGCAAAATTTGTTCCCAATATGATGTACCAAACAGCAATGCAATATTATGCAATCTAAATGTTTTAAACGTAATAAGTGAATATAAAAAGATGAAGATAGAAATGATTTACAATCATATGAGATAAAAAGAAAAGAAATGTTTGTTGAAATAAAGATACAACATTCCGATTCCATGGCTAGAAATTAAAAAGCCTCTATTTGGGTGTAGGAAAATATCGGTTAGAGGCAACATGTTCTTTTAAGTACTCTCCTCCCATTTCTTCATACATGGCTCGAGTAACGCTGCTAGTATGTACAAGGGGTGACAGGGCCCATTGCCGAGCTCCATACCAAGAGTCCAGGATTGGATCAGCTGAGAGTGAAAAGAAAAACATTAAGAAAATGTTAAATATAGCAAATATATAATATAGAAATTGCATTATAACTAATTAAATTATAAAATTTAATAAAATAATCTTATTCTCTCAGTAAGACTATTTTGTACAAATACCATGTAGAAATGTTTCAATTTATAAAAGTAGCATGCTGGACAATTTTCTCACAGATAAAAAAAAGACTTGAGGCAACAGAAATATGGTTCTACAGAAGGAGGCTGAGAATACCATGGACTGAACATGTGAGCAATGATGAAGTTTTAGAGAAAATGGAAACAAAAACGATACTTATACTTAGCATCAGAAAAAGACAGTTGAAATTTCTAGAGCACATAATAAGGAAAGAGGGTTTAGAAAATTTGACACTCACAGAACATGTTGAAAGTAAGAGGGAGATAGAAAAACAGCACATAACCTACCTAACAAGCTTGTGTAAATGGATGGCAGGACAGGAGTTAGGAGTGATAGCAAAAAAACAAAAACAAAATTTACTAAAGAGCTACAAAGGACAGGAAATTGTGGAGAGCCATTATTGTCAAAGTCTTGAAGGAGCATGGCATCTAGAACAAGTCAATTCAAATAAACAGTGTGCCATACTAAATAAACAACATTCTGAGAGTAAAGAAATAATGTAAACATTCTGGCATTTGTATTTGGTACACAAAAGTATACTGATTCCAGACTACTAATAATTCCTTTCTTCTTTCATTTCTCTAGTAAAACTACTTGCAATGCTTTACTAAAAGAAAATGATTTTTTTTATATGCTATTTTCATTACCAGAAAAATGTCAATCAATTTTCTGGCTTTAACAGATTTCAACATTAAATAATTGTCTTAAACAAATCCACTGACTTGCTGTCAATCATTCATTACTGTAAATAATCAACAATGAAATTAATGAGAGTAATTTTTAAATGATACATAATTTAAGAAAAGTACCATTCAGGTACATCAATTATCTCCTTTTTTATTTTCTACATTTTAATTTTTTGCTGAAGGGAAACATTTGACAGAGTTTGATTTGATTTACTGGTTTTGATGAAGACAGCTTTTGGACAAATGACATTCACTCTTAAGAACTGGACCCATGTAATTTTTAAAAGAATATTTTTTTTTAATTCAACATTATTTCTTATTATTACAAACATTATTTTTAGTGAGCATCTTGTTATTTTAATCAGTGAAATTAATGTCAACCAGCATAGAAATCAAGACCTTTCTAATAAAAAATAAACTTTTAAAAAGATCATTTTATGTTTCAGGTACAAAAATAAAGTGAACAGATACAGATTTTGAGACATTTTAGTGGGATAGGTTTTATATATTCTAGATTCTGAATTGTTGTAATCTTAACATTTTCAAGAGGCTGGCAACAAAGCTGTCCTTCTCAACCATAAGTTAGAATTCAACTCATATTTCAGTTCATCTCATAATATCTGTACTGAAGGTCAGAAAAAATATAAATAAGTGAATGTTTAATTAGAATTTAATTAACATAAGTTCTATTATTATGATCAATGATCCTCTACCAATGAGTCACAAGCTTTATATCATTTTTGCAAAAAAGTGTTTTGGTTAGGAGGAAAACAATATAGAGAGAGTAATTTCCATCTCTCTGTTTTTTTAAAGGACTAGTCTTTAATCAAGAAAGTTTTCTAAACTTTGGAATCAACAGTATTAGATGGCACAAGATCTGGAGAATAAGTGTGGAATTATTTCTAAGCTGAGGTCTTCAGTCTTTTCTGATGTGATCTTTGTTGGATAGAGCCATATATTAATCACACTTTTTCATTTGATCAAACTGTTTCTTTTCTTTCAAAGTAGTGTTTAAATACTCTAACTGCTGACAAGATATTTAATCATAACTTTTAGTAACTCAAAATAGACCACACTAATGTAATCCTATCAAGCAGCAAAATTTTTCTTGAATGGAGGTTAATTTTAAATCAATGCATTAGCATGTTTGCCTCAAGTAATCTATTGTCTGTATTACATTATATTCTTGTAAAATATCTGTTATATCTCGTGCAAGATATAATAAACAAAATAACCAGAGTGTTGGTTTTCAATAATAGGTTTATAATCGGATGTAGGTGTGTCAAGTACAGAGACAGAGTCGGGAGTATGCTAACCTCAATAGGTGTTAACAAACGAAGACTTGACGACTGTCCGCTGTGGTCGTACTTAATCGGCAACCAGTCCATCCATTATCGTGAATGGGGAAGTTGGGTTATATCATCACAACACCTCCCCCCGAAGCTGAAATTCTCCCTTTTGAAAATTTCTGCTTCTAATGTCGTCTTCTTTTTGGATCCGGGCTAAAACACTCCACTGGTTTTCTTTCCCGTGTGCTCCTTCTTTTAGTTGTCACAATTAGATCCTTTTTTGGCGAAGATAATTTCCGCTTTTCAGCCTGTAAGGCTGGTCCATGAAATACAGGTTCATATACACTATTGGGTAGTGTCATGTTAAAAGCATCGCTTAACACTTCCATCGGAATTTCTTCTTCGCTTTTTTCACTTTCTTCACCATATCATGGTCTAATCTGATTGATGTGTCTTTTACACGTAAAGTTTTTACTTTTAATCAGGTAGACCACTTTACCTATCCTTTTTTGGATTATGCCATCCATCCAATAGCTTTTTCCACTTTTAAAATTTAAAAAAAAAAACTGTCTCCTGATGTGTATTTTTTTATGTTGACTTTTTCCTCTTTCTTAGCAACTTTTTTGTTTTGATAGGGTAACAATCTATCGAAAATTGATCTAATTTTCCTTGCGAACATAATTTCCGCCGGTGACATTTTCGCATCGTTGTTCTCATTAGGAGTTACCCTATAGATTGCTAAGAACTTCTGAATAGTTCTTTCTTCCGTGTCCATACCTTTATTTTTACGTAAAGCATGTTTAAAAGTGTCAACAAATTTATCGGCTTGACTGTTCGACCTGGGATGACACACTAGTGTAGTTATGTGTTCAATGTCTAAGGCAGTACAGAAATCCTTAAACTCCATACTTGTGAACACCGTACCATTGTCGCTAACCAATGTCCTGGGAACCCCGAATCGACTGAAAATTTCATCCAATGCACTGATGGTGTTTCTTGATGTAGGATGCTTGCACTTGACTACCTCAGGCCATTTCGATAAAGAGTCCACCAATATCAAATAATAGTACCCATTAATTGGTCCAGCATAGGCTATATGTAGACGTGTCCACAGCAAATCCGTTTTCGGCCAAGGATTCATTTTGACCGGAGGTGCCCTTGCAGCCAATTGACAACCGCTACATAGTCTTACAAAACCTTCAATATCCTTGTCCATTCCTGGCCAGTATACGTAACCACGCATGAGTGATTTCATCCGAGACATTCCAGGATGACCGTATGAAATTCTTTCAGCATATCTGTACGTAGAGATTGAGGTATAACAATTCTATCTGTGTACATCAACGTGTTGTTGCAAATTGAAAAAGGTGAAATCTGAGTTCTCTTTTTCTGTCTTTTGTTCCATCTCATCTGGTTCCTTAATTTCACAATATAGTGATCTTTTTCCGCTTCTTTTTTTATTTGGTCCAAAGTTACCGGCAATTCCCTGATTGTATTCAACAAGAGACCTGATATTTCTTTTTCCTCAGTTAATGCTGCTATAACCGTCTCTTCTAAAATTTCTTTATTTTTTTGAAATCAGCCTTGACAGTCCATCTGCATGCCCATGTTCTTTAGATTTGACGTATTCCATCCTAAAATGGTAATTAAGCAGGGTTACACCCCATCGCTGTAAGCGATTAGCTGTATGCGTAGGAATGCCTTTTTTACCTCCAAATATTGTAAGTAACGGTTTATGATCCGTTTGAAGTACAAATGATCTACCATGTAAAAAGCGATGGTATTTTTTAACCCCAAACACAATCGACAAAGTCTCTTTCTCGATCTGGCTATAATTTTTTTCAGCCGGAAGAGTCCTCGATGCGTGCGCGATCGGTTTAGTAGTGCCATCTTCATATTTGTGTAGCAGTACAGCCCCGTCTCCGTACAAACTTGTGTCAGTTGCCAGAATGATCTCTTTCTCAGGATCATAATGTGCTAAGGCAAGATCTGAGAGTAGGCATTTTTTTATTTTCTGAAAAGCCGTCTCGCAATCTTTTGACCAAAACCATTTCTTGTCTTTTTTCAACAATTCGTTAAGGGGGGCTCTTAAATCATACATTTTAGGTATGTAGATTGCATAATATTGTGCCAACCCCAGAAACGATTGTAGTTTCAAGAACTGTGTCGGGTGCAGGCATGTTCTTAATTGCATTGGCTCTCTGTGGGTCCGGTTTCCTGCCTTCACTGTCTATCACCTGTCCGAGGTATGTAATTCTTTCCATGAAGAATTTACACTTCTCGTGGCTTAATTTAAAGCCAAAATCTTCTAGTCTTTTGAATATCGCTCTGATGTGCGTTTTATGTTCTTGAACATTCTTACTTTTGACTAGAATGTCATCTAAATAGGCGGTACCAAACTCAAGGCCTGCCAGCATAGTGTCCATCACCTGTTGGAACAAAGCTGGGGTGACCTTTAAGCCGAAAGGAAGTCTATTTAGCTTATAAATACCTTTATGTGTATTTATACACAAATATTTTGAGCATTCGTCACTCACTTTAATCTGCAAGTATCGTCAGACAGGTCGATTTTTTTTGAAAAAAATCTTACCACCATTCAATTTTGAAAAAATATCTTCTGGTGAAGGTAGTGGATAACTGTGATTTTTAAGGCAATCATTTAACCCTGTTGAAAAATCTGCACACACTCTTATTTTTCCGTTTTTCTTCTTAACATAAACTGTAGGCAAAGCCCAATCCACATGGTCAACCTTAGATATCACTCCCATTTTTTCAAGCCTTTCCAATTCCTTATTAATTGTGTCTAAGGAGGAAAAAGGAACGTTTCTCTTAGGTTTAAAAATTGGTTTCACATTTTCCTTGAGTTCAAATTTGACTTCTGTCTTAGTACATAAACCTAATCCCTCAGAAAAAACTCTGGGATATTCTTCTTTTAATTCATTCATGAATTTTTCATTTTTAATACTTTTTTGTTTTTCTGCACTGTTTATTACGTTGCAAAATGAGTTAATCGGGAGTTCAAACAAATCAAAGAGTACTATCCAGTCTACTCCAAACAGACATGAATTAATCCCTTGGATTACATACACTTTCCGAATGTAATGCCCGAATCAGGTTCATATATAAATTCGGATAATGAATTTGCTATTCCTTCAGCAGAAAAAACAGCATTTTTTCTTTCTCCAGTCGTCTGTTTCAAAATTTTTTCGAGACTTTTTGCTGTTGCAGTATTTGTTGTTGTAACTCTTGGTGCTGTTGTTGTAACTCTTGATGCTGTTGTTGTTGCAAGCTTGTACACAGCATTTTAGTCATTTCGACTAATTGCTCCATCCTGACTTTATTTAGAATTCGACAAAAAAAAAAAAAAAAAAAAAAAAAAAAAAGTTTTTAGACGGTTAACAGACAATTTACAGCCGTAATATTTTTACAACCCGTAATTTTTACTTGAATAATCAATTATTAGACTGGCTCGCATTTGAGTCGCGGTTCAATATATATTTGTCAAATCACAATTTAACAGTAAAAATTTTCTACTTTTCAAAAAAGTTTCCTTTTTGACTTAGGACTCGCTTTCGAAATCCTAATCGGGCGCCAACTGATATCTTTGACTTGCGAATCTGCTTTCAAACCGTTCAGCGTAATCTGATATATATATATACATTTTTTTTTTTTTTTCAAGTAAGTACGTTGCACAATCCTCGTCGCCAGCTGTTATATCTCGTGCAAGATATAATAAACAAAGTAACCAGAGTGTTGGTTTTCAATAATAGGTTTATAATCGGATGTAGGTGTGTCAAGTACAGAGACAGAGTCGGGAGTATGCTAACCTCAATAGGTGTTAACAAACGAAGACTTGATGACTGTCCGCTGTGGTCGTACTTAATCGGCAACCAGTCCGTCCATTATCGTGAATGGGGAAGTTGGATTATATCATCACAACAATATCCATTTTCCATCACCATTCATTAACCTTTTCAAAAATGGTGAAATGTATTCATGAGAGTACCGATGCTTATTTTTTTCTTTATGATGGGCTTGTGTCAAATCATGGAGGACATATTTTCTAAGCTTAACCTCCTTTCCAAATTGTTGCAGATGATAAATTATTTAATGATTTGAATTCAATTTTTAAGCAACTTCTTCAACTGTAACATCACTATTTATATTGAATTTAGACAAAAGCAGGTCATCATTAAATTCAACAGAGCAATCTTTTTATAGACCATTTTTTTAAGCTAAGAATCACATTTTCTAAATTTTTCAAAACCATCTTCTATGATTTTAAAAAATCTACTCTTTAAACACCATGATATTTCAGCTTCATTCTGCCATCTTTTTTTCTAAACTCATAGAGCATTACAAATCTCATATGAATCATCATCAAGTTTATTTTTAGGAGGGTGAAGTTCTTTTTATACTAATGTTCTCCCAATACAAAGCCTAAGAGCCACTCAAGCTAGAATGTTACTATAGGGTGGTGTTGTATGAGCATAAGAAAATGCAAGACTTCAGCCTTGTCACACAACCAATAGATCATCAGACACCTTACCATAGGCCTCTCTCCTGACACCAGCTGTGATTTCAGCTGACCAACCCAAGAAATCGGTCAACTCCTGGCCCTACCAACAATACTCTTATGCCTAATCACTTTCCTTACCAGCAGCAACTAAGGAACCACATATGAACAATTTTTGCCAAATTTCAAACAACTGTGTGTATATTATGTGTGTATATATATATATATATATATAATGAATACATGTTGTTGAAAATTTGATCCTTGTTTGTTCCATTCCATTGCAACCAAATACTTATAATAATTTATTTCATCCAAGTTAATTGTACTATAATAATAATTTATACATTTAAAACTGTGCAAGTGCATACTAACATGTATCATTATCATTTTGACATTTTAGAGTAGAAAAATACCATTCAATGAATTGCTATCAGATTTCAGACATTATTTACTCACAGCATGTATTATTATCATTTATGTATTCTTATAATAGTAGATATATTCAATCCACCACTATCAGATTTCAGACATTACATAGAGATTCATCTGACAGAATGTAATTCAACTATTGTGGTCAGATTTCCGACATCATTTATGGCATGACCTGATGTTTCAACCTGTATGATTGTATTTTTGCGGCTGCTTGTATAATTACAGACTAAAGAGAAAGAAGAGAATTTATTATGATCTACACTTCTACAAGTAATTCCTTCAAGATGAATGCATGAATATTTAAGAAAGAATGAAAAGTGCAATATTAATTTCAACAGCAGTGACTTCTTGCCTGGTTTTGATTTTCTTAATGAAACAGGAGCTAATATTAACCTTATAAATCATAAATATTCAAAAAGTAACTCTAATCAATTAGCAGTAAACCAATAATGTAGTATCTCTCCATTATTTTTCATAAAATAGAAGCCCTGAAAGTGTATTTGGAAACCATTTGATAACATAGGTGTTTACTAAATTCAGTTTAGTCTAGAACAGCAGTTCTTAACTGGGAGGAATTTCCTCCATGTGGAAATTTCAGGTTGTTGTCGGGGGGATGTTTTAAAGGAGGTTTTCTGTGATTTGTGTTTTTTTGAGTGATTTTATAACAAGCAACTTAGCAAATAGCTAGCATTTTTTTTTTAACGGCATAATCGACCCATGACAGTTTATTACTGTTGCCGTTTGGGATCAGATTGTTTAATGTGCAAGCTATATTTGCTTGCATTTGAACGTGCAGTTTTATATTTGTATGACCTTTCCAAGTTTTGAGACACAATTTAACATTATTATTTTCCTCAAGAGAAGATGAAAAAATGTCATTATCAAGATTCATACTTAGACTACAGGTTTTCCTTTCTGATCCAGAATGGTGTGTGGGTACTTCAATGTGTGCTTTGTTTGAAAAATTTGATGAACGGCTCCATGAAACCATTCCAGTTGAAACATCTTGAAAACAGCCATCCAGAATTCAAAGACAAGTATTATGCATTTTCAAGCTCAAAGAGGCCAATTTGAAATGAGCAAGATTAGACATGACTGGAACCTTCCAGAACCAAATGGCTGCAATTGTGAAAGTGTCATACAAAGTTGCCTATGAGATTGTGAAGAATAAGAAGAGACAAGTGATTGGGGAAACATTTGTTAAACTATGTTTACTGATCTGTGTCAAGCTAGTCTTGGGAGACTCTGCCTATCAGAAGATGAAGTAAATTTCAATGTCAAATGACACCATTTGCTCTTGTATTGATGATCTGGCTGAGAGTATGAAGCAGCAATTGATTTAAAAAATGAAGGTCACCTTTCTTTGCAATCTAAATGGGTGAGCCAATGGATGTTGCAAATCTTTCTCAAATGTTGATGTTTGTGAGGTACATCCATAAAGAGAAAATTGAGGAGGATTTTCTGTTTTGCCAACCACTCAAAATAAGTGCCAAAGCTAGAGATGTCATGCAACTTTTGTCCTCGTTTTTTGAAAAACTTGAATTGGGATTGCTTGGTTGGAGTGTGCATGAATGAAGCACCTGCATGTTGGGTTCAAGATCTGGATTAATTACCTTCATCCAGCAAAAGAATCTACTAGCTCAATTTACTCACTATGTGCTTCACAGAGAAGCACTTGCATCAAAAACTCTTCCAAGATCCCTTTTTGATGATTGTTGATCTTGATTAAAGTGGTCAACAACATAAAATGTTTGACACTCAACACAAGGCTGTTTCAGTGATTCTGCCAAGATTTGGAAGCAGGACATGATGCCTTCCTTTTTCATATGCATGTCTAATGGCTGCCCAAAGGCAATATGTATTGACAGGTGATTGAACTGTTCAATGAGATTGTGTTGTTCCTTGAGGAACAAGAAAAAACTATTCTTTTGGAAATGCTGAGAAATGATGACTTCCACATTCGACTGGCTTACTTGGCCGATGTTTGTGGGGAGCTTAATGAACTCAACAAGAAGCTTAAAGGAAATGATATGAACAGACAAATAAAATCCAGGCATTTGCAGCCTAACTTGATCTCTGGAAGAGCTGAGTGGAATGGGGCAATTTTGTGTCTTTGAGTGATTGTGTTGGAGATGATCTCATTCTGAAAGGAATTGTTGAAAATATTGCTGATCACCTCACTTCTCCTTAAGATGAGTTCCAAAGATATTTTCCAAGGATTGTTGTTAAGAATGCTGAAACAGTGTTGATCAGAAATCCATTTTGATGCAAGGTTGGAACTGTTGAAGATTCACTTTAGTAGCAATTCCTTGAGCTCTACCATGATTCTCCTGCAAAGGATGAATACAATGCTGTGGAGCTGGAGAGGTTTTGGCTGCCTGTTTCCATTCTGTATCCAAATCTGGGCAGCAATGCACTGAAAGTGTTAGTGCAGTTTTCAACAACTTATTTATGTGAGGTAGTGTTCTCTGCACATGCCAATGTTAAAACAAAATTTTGCAATTGTCTGAATGTTGAGTTTGATCTGAGGTGTGTTCTAGAATGGACTCACTCTGGTATTCATCACTTAGTATCACTGTTGTGTCGGAAACCTACCACCCCTCTTGAAGATGAACTTGTCTGCGAACAAAGACTTTTAAATAGTGGCATGTCAGTTGACATGGGGAAGACAAATAGACAGAGAAGTTCTTAGCTGAGCTAGTTATTGACTACTCAGGCGATTCTGTACCTTTTTACCAACCTATTAAAACCCTTTTTATTGTTACGTGTTATTTGGTGTTTGTCTCTACTAACCCCAAATCAACATCATAACAGTGGCGACGAGAGATTCGTTCATTACGCTGAGTGGAGAATTTTTCAAATCTAGGTGGACTATATAAATTTTTTTTTTTCTTTCTGAAAAAAAAACCCAAAAAAAAAAAAATCGCCGAACTTTGTTCTTCACGAAGAAATGGGATTTCAACGTGCCAAGAAGTAAGACTTGTGCTTATTGTGGATATATACGTGTTTTTCCTTTTGTCTGTTTTTGAAAAGTGTTTTGTGTAATCTATTACGCATAATGGAAAATTTGATTGCATTAACGAAAACTCTAGTGCAAAGTCAAATTCAGCAACAAGAGCAACAAAAATTGTTTCGGGAACAACTATTGATTTACAAGTTCAGCAGCTTAAATGACACAAAGGCTTTATATGAAGCGATTTTACTTAAGAATCCAGTAAATTGGCCATTCACGGCAAGGTATTGCTAATTCTATTACTGAGTTCAAATTTAACCCAGAGGAGGGCATACAATTTCTTGCGTATTTCAGAAGATTTGAAACAATATTTGAAAAAAAATGTGAAGGTTGGACTGATGAACAAAAAGTGAGTTTATTTTACAAAAGTTGGGTACAGATGAAAATAATAAGTATACGAATTTTGTCCTTCCAAGAAAAACTGGTGACATTTCTTTCGAAGAAAGTTAATACTTTATCTAGTATTTTTGGCGAGCGAGTTAGTTTGTTTCATACTCGTTTCTCGTGTTTTAATATGGTAAAGCATGACGATGAGGATGTTGTTACGTATGCTGGAAATGTTAACAGAATGTGTGAACATTTTATGTTACATGATCTTTCAATTGATCGATTTAAATGTTTGATATTCGTTCAAGGCTTGACTTCTAGCAAAGATAAGGACATAAGGTCCCGCATATTGGCAAAACTCGAACAAAATTCCGAGATCACTTTGCAGAAGGTTACGGAAGAGTGTCAAAGAATTGAAAACTTAAAACATGACAATACGCAAATTGAAGAAAAAGACGTTTCCTGTGTCCATGCTATTCGACCAAAAACGGGAATAGTTAATAAAAACGTTAAAAAACCAACGTGCTTTGGATGCGGTGGTGGTCATTTTAAAAGTGAATGTTTTTTTCACGACAAAAATTGCTATTCGTGTGGCAATAAAGGCCATATAAGTACTCATTGTAAAAGCAAGTCGAAAAAAGATAATGTGAATATTGTGTTGTCACGTCAGGAGATTGAGGAGGGGCAGAAAAGAAAATTTGTACAGGTAAAAATTAATGGAAAAAATGTTAAACTACAGCTAGATACTGGAAGTAATATTTCCATTATTAATACAGCAACATAGATTAAAATAGGCAGACCTTTGCTTAAAAAGACTGAAAAAGTGGCTTGAGGGATTTCTGGAAGAAAATTGCATTTTCAAGGTGAATTTTCTTGTAATATTTCATTTGTTGGTAAGACACTAAAGTCTAAAGTGTATGTGCTACAAAATGCTTCAAATTTGTTTGGAACAGATTGGATTATACTTTTTAATTTATGGGAACTCCTTATAAATTCTTTTTTGCAATAGAATTAATGTTTCTTCTCCATGTAAAAAATCGGGTTACAGAAAATTTGGTGAAAGATCTGAAAATAAAATTTCCACAAGTATTTTCAGAAGGTCTTGGATGTTGCAAAAAGATGAAGGCAAAATTTGAAGTGAAGGAAAATGTAAAACCTATTTCAAGCGAAAAAAGAAATGTGCCATTTGGTGTTTTGGAACAGATTAACAAAGAATTGGAACAGCTTGAAAATTTAGGAGTTATTTCACGCATTGAATTTTCAGAGTGGGCCCGCCCTGTTGTATATGTTAAAAAAAATAATAATAAAATTCGGATATGTGCCGATTTCTCTACGGGTCTAAATGATTGCTTAAAAGACCACACATATCCTTTGCCTTCACCAGAAGACATTTTTGCAAGTTTAAATGGAGGAAAAATATTCTCTAAATTGGATTTATCGGATGCCAATCTCCAAGTGAAAGTGGACGAAGAATGTTCTAAATTGTTGACTATCAATACACACAAGGGTTTATACAAATTAAACCGTCTGCCTTTTAGTTTAAAAGTATCCCCTAGTATTTTTCAGCAAATTATGGACACTGTGCTGGCAGGGTTGGACTTCGCCATTGCATATCTTGATGATATTTTGATAAAAAGTAAAGATCGAAATGAACATTTGGAACATATTAATCAGGCTTTTGAAAAAATTGAAGAATATGGATTCAAACTTGGAGCTGAAAAATGTGAATTTTTTATGAGTGAAATTAAGTTTTTGGGGCAGATAATAGACTCTGATGGAAGAAGACCAGATCCGCGAGGGCAGAAGCGATCAAAAGCATGCCAACTCCCAAAATGTAGTAACGCTTACAAGCGTTCTTAGGACTTGCTAACTATTATGGGATATATATTCCTAATTTGTGCAGCCTTACGGCTCCATTAAATAAATTGCTTAAAAAGGGAGCAAAGTGGGAATGGTCAGAAGTGTGTCAGAAGGCGTTTGACAAAATAAAGAATATTTTGACGTCGGAATTATCACTAACACATTATGACCCTAAACAGGAAATTATAGTGGCATCGAATGCAAGCGAGTACAGAATAGGTGCAGTAATTCTGCATAAATTCAGAGACGGCAAAAGACCAACTGCTTCTGTAACAAAAGATTTTCTTACAGAACTGTTTGCACATTTTGGAATACCAGAAAAAATTGTCACCGACAATGGAACTCAATTCACAGGAAGTGAATTTAAGACGTTTTGTAAGACTCTGGGAATTGACCACATCAATACTTCACCGTACCATCCTAGGTCAAATGGACAGGCTGAACGGTTTGTTGATACGTTCAAGAGAGCCCTTAAAAAAACAAATGGTACTAATACAGATGATGGTAATATACAGCAGTTTTTAAGTATATACAGAATAACACCAAATCCAAATGCAATATCAGGGATGTCTCCAGCTGAACTGATGTTTGCTAGAAAAAATTAGATCTGTATTCAATAGGCTGCTGCTGGAAAGAAAAAAGAGTTACCAGAACAAAACGCATCAGGAAAATATGAAATATCTCAGGCCGAGATAAAGTTTTTTTAAAAATTACAAAAATGGGAAGGAATTTTGGCAAGATGGAGTGGTAACTCAAAGAATTGGTAAGATGTTATACATGATAAGAAGTAAAAAATGGGTGCACAAAAGACATTTGAACCAATTAAGGAAAAGAATCATTGAAGAAATAAGTAAAGAAAATGAAGAACCAATGGAGGTATTATATGATTTATTCGATATACCAACTCCACCATTGCCTGAAACAGTTGTCCAAAGAAGGACAAGCAAAAGAAAAAGAACTAGGGTGGAACGTTTAAGTCCAGATCCCAAAAGAAAAAGATATTAATTCCTCCGGAATTAATCTCAAGGGGGAGGTGTTGTGTTGGAAACCTACCACCCCTCTTGAAGATGAACTTGTCTGCGAACAAAGACTTTTAAATAGTGGCATGTCAGTTGACATGGGAAAGACAGATAAACAGAGAAGTTCTTAGCTGAGCTAGTTATTGACTACTCAGGCGATTCTATACCTTTTTACCAACCTATTAAAACCCTTTTTATTGTTACGTGTTATTTGGCGTTTGTCTCTACTAACCCCAAATCAACATCATAACAAACATAAAAACAAGTCCAAAGTTCCCATTGATTAAGTCTTTTGTTAGCATCCACTTTTTTAAAATAAATGTTGCCATGAAACTACTTGCTTTCTCTTTTTTTTTTGGTAACATTTTGTGGGAGGGGGAAATGACTTGGTTGGCTAATTGGAAGGGGGAGGTGGGCTGAAAATGGTTAAAGATGTGACACTATATGACACTGGTAAAGGAAAAGGTTAATTTAGAAAATGAAATGGAACAGACAGAGAGGGTTAAAAGCATGAGATGGCATGTAGTGCAAGTGATGAAAACATGTCTCATGATTACTAGGTGGAAGAAGGAGTCATAGGTGGTGTGTGGCAAGGGTTAGAATGTCTTCGCACTGCTGACCAGGCTCGCCCAGAATCGACCACCAGGTTAAGTGGTATAAAGAACCACTGGTCTAGAAGAACCAGAATGATTGAGCAATATTGATTCAGCAATGATCTGTAAGACTAGCTTTGTAAATATCACCCTGGCATCATGTGTTGCACTATTTAATATTTACTTAGCAGAGTATGGTATAAGGCTAAATAGGAAGTGAGAAAATTTGGGTTAAAATGTGTTGCATCAATTCTAAAACTTGGAAGTGTGTCACTGCTTTAAAAAAAATCAGTATTTTAAAACCAGAACACTGGTATCAGTTGGGAAAGAAAGAGATCAGGTATAGTATAGCTACAGTAATGGTATAACAAATGAGAATTAAAATTCACTTGTGAATTGGTTAAATTGAAAGATTAGTTTAATAATAATGCATTTTATATACACTAAGCTTAGCTTAGAATGATACAAAACTGCAACAGTTGGACACAATGAGAATGTCATGAAGTGTGATTTCCTTCATATTTTACCAGTCCAGTGGTAGTCATTTATCTTGCATACTGAGAACTGCTCTACCCTTACTGCTTGGGCATTTATATTGTCTATGCCTTAGCTATGCTAATTAGGTAATCATTTACATATTACTACAGGGAAGATTAAACTCCCTACATTAGCAATGATGTGCAAGGCTGGTTTGCTAACCTTCCATCTATGGAAGGTGCTTTTGATTTGATTACATTGTTTAGAACAAATCTGAGGATTATAATTGTGATTTTAAGGGGAGACAACCGTGGTGGGCGTCTTACTAAAATTTTATTCTGAACTTATTTGGTTTGGTTTGGTTTGGTTTGGATTATGGCATATCAACCTTAATGGGTTATTTAATGTTGACAAAATTTTCATTGTTGGTAATATTTTTTTCAAAAAATGTATAGACGGTAATGTTTCTCTTTTTTTTTTTTTTTTTTAAATGTATAGCTGGTAGTGTTTTTTTTTTTTTTTTAAATGTATAGCTGGTAATATTTGTTTTTCAAAAATGTATAGGTAGTAATATTTTTTTTAAAATTTATTGCTGGTAATATTTTTTTCAAAAATGTATGGCTGCTAATAATTTTTTTATAAAGTATTTCTGGTATTAAAATCTATTTTTACACTTTCATAGTGTTTTGACCCCAGTTTGGGGGTTAACTATTTGCCCATAGCTAGGACCCTAACAGGTGCTACCACCCTGGATCAGGGTGGACCTGGGAACACCAGCAATAAAGAGGTGGTTCCATGCTCCTCAAACTCTCCTGATCAGTGGCCTTGCTGCTGGACATATTTTATCGTCTTACCCAGGATGCAGATGTAGTTTATCGTCATACCCAGGATGGAAACTTATTTGAGATTACTTACCAGCTCTGTAAACAGAAAAAGTAGACTGGAATGGTCGAATTTCCAATAGCTCACGTTCCATTCTTTTGTTGAAATTAGGAAACATTGCATTTGATCCAGTTAAAAATACGCACTAGAAAAAAAATGTAAATCAATAAGTGATACAGTCAATATAAGCATAAATATTGTAAATTAAAATCAATTTAAGAAAATTATCACTAAAAGAGATTTCCTTTCATACAATATTTTCCCTAGACATTGTGAAAAATAAATATTAGAAAATCCATAAAATAGAGTTAGTGTTTCAAGTGGAAAAGTCAACATATTTACTCTACAAATGTTGAATCAAGAGTGAAAATTTCAGTTAGAGATTGGGAGAGCACTTTCAAACAGCAAACAAAATCATAAAATGTATTTTTCAACCAATGAAAATGCACTGCTAAAGAAGTGAATTCCTTCTCTGGAGCCTGTCCAAATCTATAATCAGACATGCTGTAGCTCTATCAACATTCAACATTGACTGAAAAGTTAGCATTAATTTAGGTTGAAAATTATAAAATCTTTCTCTTAAAACTGCTTTTCAAGTTCACCATTATCATTCTTTCAAATATTGGTAGGAATTTCTTTTTTAATCTTTTGTTTAAGGTAATGTGAAAAGTCAATAATTATACCATTATTTTCCCCTTTTTGCTATGCATTTTAGTTGTTGTTGCTGTTGGAAGTCTTCAAGTGATGTGGCTTTTGTCATTTGGTAAAGCTCTTCATTTGTGATCCTGTAGTGCCAGTCTATAAGATCTGATGAAGGATTTCTGCTTTGAGATCTAGAGGATTCATTCACTTAAATCCATTTTTAATCATTGATCTGAAAATATGGTTGCATATTGATGATGGTTTAAACATTTCCGAAGGAACTGGATGACATGCATGGCATCCATATGAGAGCCTAGATCTGACAAGGCTATTTAAGAATATAACTCAAGTTTTTATGTTAATATTTTGGCTTTGTATCATCTTGGGTGTTATACAAAAGTATCCCTGAGTGCAATCAAACTATAATGAAACACACAAACATCATAAATTAACAGAAGAATCATTTATCTTAACACGTTGCTTATTAACTCATCAACAAATTGTTACTGATTTTAACTTTATAATTATGCTAACCTATCACAGATACATTTTATCTATTGTCATATAAATAGACAAATAATACTGAAATTCAACTTTATCCTTATTATAAACAAACTTTCTGGAATGATGAGTTATTATTTATACTATTTTGTTAATAGTGGCTTTATCTCATGTCCAAGAATTTAATTTCTTCTTTGCGAATCACTTCCTTTATGATGATGGCACTAATGACTACATTCACCACCAAAGTGCGGGTTCAGGACTAGAAGCTTCCAGTTTCACCAAAACCTGCTCCATTTTCTATTGCTGTTTGGCTTTGCAAGAGTTGGTTGAAAGTGAGAGAAAATCAGAGTAGAAGAAAATGCCAAAGGCATGAATTTATTTAAGGTGGAGTCAACTAGCCAAGAAATGACCTACACTTTTGATTTCATGACCCTTCTCTTTAGCACATATGGAATAAGACATGCAGAATCCAGTTATGAAACTGCAATGGACTGATGTTATAATTTTGAATGGTGCCTTCTGTAGCATGTCTGTTGTGTGTAGCCTCTTCATCTGATGGTTCAACTGCTGAGATCTGTTGTAATCATCATCCACTTGTTCCACCGTTGGGATCTTTGGGATTGGTTGCACTTAGTCTGGGATCTTGTCTTTGACTTTGCCACTAAGGGTGGACCTACCAGGAGTTTAGAACTCTCAATGGCATTATTCTCAAAGTCACTGGACCATGCAAGCCCCTCCACCATGACAAGGAGCAACCATGAAAGGTAGACACATACATATATATTTTACACTGGATGTCAGAGTAAACAGTTTGTCATCAAATGTTACTTTGAGAAACAAAAAAATAAAAAAAGAACATCATTTACATGCAGATTATTGTCCTCATCTTTGTTGTTATCACATTTTAACTGTTGTGCCTACATTAGGTGTATGTCAATCCAGGTAACCTACACAGAATTTTAAACTGAACTCTATTTAATCTACAAAAGTAAATTGTTCTTGTTCCACTGCCCACATCTAGGGATATCTAATCTAGTTCTTAGTTATTGCTTATAGTAATTGTAAGTTCAATCCCTGAGTCAGATAGTGTATTTGGACCCGGTAGAAACAGAGCAAGTAATAACTGAGCAGTACTAAAATAAGAACTAGATGAGACAACCCTTGACATGGGCAGTGGAATGAGAACAATCTACTTTTGTAGATTAAATAAAGCGTTCAGTTCGAAATTTCCTGTAGGTTACCTGGATTGGCATACACCTGATGAAGGTTGGATGGTGCAATGGCCGAGACATAACAACAAAAAAGATGAGGACAATATTCTGCATGTAAATAGTGTAAATAAACTTTCTACAGATGACCATTTCAACTATAAATATAAGTTAGAATATATCTTTTGTTACTGTAAGTTTTCCTATCTATTCAAGCTTACATCAACCACAATATATAAGAGCTTTGCAAATTTTTAATGTTAAAGTTCACAACTTTAATACTTATCTGTCACCCATCAATACCCAATGAAGCCTACTATAAGGAAAATAGGAGCTTAAGCTTGCCACACATTTTTAACACAGTACAAATAAAAATAGACAAGTTCATACAAGATGAGCAATATACTTAACCCTCTTTTTTTTCCAAAACACAAATTATTGAATCCTTATTACATTATAACTGTTATAACTGTAAATAGATAAAGCCAACATTGGCTTTTATACAAACCAGTGACTCATCAACATCATTGCTAAATACTGATAACCTTGATGTAAGAAATCTGTATTGTCCTCTACAATATATTATTAGTTTTTCTTCTAAAAAGTGTCTTGTTTGTCAGGTAAAATTGATAATCTAACCAGACTTTGGAACTATATGTATTAAAAATCAGTCATACACTATGTAGCTTTAATGGCATGTTTCATATCATCAATCAAGATTTTAAGACCATGTTAAACTCACCTGAACCAAAGCATTCTGGTCCTCAGGGGAACATTTTTTTAGCACATAATCAACTGTTTCAGCCAAACCAGCTTGTTCATTACCAATCATTGATGGTTGAAATAGCAATTCTGGTACTCTGGGAAAAGATAATAAATATTTACTGGAGTGTTTTTTAATATTAGTTTTATGTATTTTTGACAACATAGTCTTTGTTGTTATGAAGTTGTTTGTAGAAAAGTATACAGAAAAAAGAAATAAATTTTGCCCTATTGATCAAATTATTAATCATAGATATTTTATACCTGTGATGACAGTCAATATTATAAATTAAGATGGCAGTAGTTTGAACTTTTTTTTTAATATATAGAGATTTTTAGCAGTTTGCTGCTGAAGTCAAAAAGACATCTAACAAAGGGATTTGATTTTTTATATTAAATTCAGATGTGAAATGGGAGACTGAATTGTTTTTTTTAAGACAGATTGTTATTTTATATTTTGTTATGAATAAAAATATTGTTGATGTATAAGATGTAAAGTGTAGGTTTAGTGAGGTTTTTGAATATTTTCTAAATGGGACATGTAGTAGTTGCAGAATGAAAGCTCCAGAGGTAACCCCATTGAGACACCTTCAGTCTGGGTGTAAATGGTGCCTTGGTATTCAAAGGAAGGAATGAAAATAATAAAAAGAAGTAATTTATGCAGAACGGTAGATTTGATTTTTATTGTGGGAGGAAGGGAAAAGAAAGGTGTTTGCATACAAAGGCTGATAGGAAAGAAATATCTGTATAATTCTGGATCTTGAAAATGTCCAGAAGTGTGGTTGAAAGAGCTTAATAATTAACATTCAGACAATCATCTTCAGTCTGATGACTGGGTGTTGTTGTAGGGTCATTGTACAGTTGAGTACTGACCAGCTTACTCCACATGTATGGACTGAAAGCTGGAGAAGTATTCATTCATGTATAATGTGTCTTGGGCAGGTTGACCTGGTGGAGCTCATTGTTGTGAGTTAAAATGAATGCAAGACTAGAAGACCGTTAGTATAGGTTTTAATACTGAACAAATACACACGTTATGTACAAACAAACATGGAAGTCTTTTCAAGTCTTTTGTCAAATGAGAAGGGGGAATAATTAGATGTCTCTTTGTGATACAGTATAGTATCAATCAGGGGTAGGAATGATCTAAGGGGAGGTGATAATTTAATTTACAACATTTTCCTCTTCAAGGAGTATTAAAAGGAGGGTAGGGGGATTGTTAGTCTCCTATTCAGTTATAAAATCCCTGAATTTGTAGGGAATTCTTTGTATTCTAGATAACTTTTGCACAGATTCGGTGGGTTTTTCTTCTTCAGCATTGACTCCACTGGGAGTGTCAGTTTCTTTAGTTTCTCTACTTGTCCATTACCTTCATGCAAGTAGTTTTTAGTTTCTTCTGAGAGGAAGTTGACAGCTCTATCGGTTTGGATCATACTGGGCACACCAAAAATTGAAAACAGATGGTTCAGACTGTGGATGATAGTTCTGCTTGCCATATCTTTGCAGGGAAAGGCAAATGGAAAATGAGAGAATCCATCAATTACAGTAAGTAGATATTTGTTACTGTGTATAGATAATGGTAACTGTCCCTTCAAATCAATATCTAATCATTAAAATGGCAGTATAGTTTTTATAAGTGTGCCCCTGCCACCAGTTATGAATTTTGGTTTCAAGTACTGGCAGGATGTGTAGGAGTTGGTTACGCTCTTTATTTGATCTAAGGAGAAAGGGAGATTTCTTGCTCTGGTAAAGAGAAAGAGGCATGTAATTCCAGGGTGACATAACTGAAGATGCAATTCACAAACATCTTGCAACGTGTGAGTGAGGGCAAAAGTATCAGCAGCCATATTTTTAGTTCCTGGATGATAAATGATACTGAATTTAAACTGGGACAGCTTGATGCACCAACGGCATATCTTATCAGTGTTATCTTTGATTTCCTCATGTGATTGAACATAAAGCTAATACTCTTTTGATCTGTTATGACTCTGAAGTGTCTGCCAAGTAGAAAGTGATGTTACTTCTGTAAAGCTTTGACTATGGTGGCAGCTTCCTTTTCAACAGCATGATATTTGATTTTGTTAGGATTTAGAGTCTGAGAAAAGAATGCAACAGGTTGGCCTTGTTGATTTAAGGTTGCAGTTATGCAGTAATAACTAGCATTTGTTTCTACTTCAAATTCTTTATCAGGGTCAACAGTTACTAGGGTAGAGTCTTTTAAATTGTTTTTCAGCATTTAGAAGGAGTGTAACGCTGATGGTGGCTGTGGAAATTCTTTGTTGTGGTTCAATGGTATTATTTTGTCTGATCATCTTTGCTGATAGAGATCTGATGATAAGACGATCAAAGATCAAGTGTAGTGAAGATATTGTACTGGGCTCTATCCTCAACCATTTTTTAAATATTGGGCATAGGGTAAGCATTGTGTTCTGTGATGATGTCACTGTAATCAATTACCATTCTTTTTTTATAGTTTTCATTTGATGTTACAAGTAGTTGGGCTCACCAAGGAGACACTGAAGGCTCTCCTATACCTTCTTTCAACATTCTAGCAGTTTCTTCCTTTATGAATTTACTATTAGCGATAGTGTGATGATTGGAGTTGTATTAATGGAAAGATGGGAAAAAGTAGGAGAGGTGGAACGTCTATGGATAGGAAATGGTTATTATTTGTGACCACTCCGATAACAAGTTTATTCCTGGATCCATCAAATCTCAAGGTCACTTTGTTATATTTTTTCAGTATGTCGTTTCCTATGATGGTATCAATGAATAGATTTTTAATTACTTCTATTATCATACCAGAATGTGTCCTGTTGTTCAGGGTGATATCAACTATTGCTTCGCCAACAATTTTTGCATGTTGGTTAGGGTCTGCTAAGGCTATTGTCTTTTGTTTTGATATGACAAAAAGGTTTAACTTTTTTGCCATATTATTGTTGATAAAAGTTCCCATGCCACCAGGATCTACCATGGCATTGACAACGTTTCCATTTATATTGCACTTGGTTAAGGTAATATCCTTTGTTTTTGTTCTTAGTCATGCATGACTGGGAGAGTTAGTATTGTATAGTACGACTGATACTGAAGACCTGCATACTTTTTAAGCATTTTTTGCAATCAGCATTACAGATGACATAGGTGATGCAGATGTCATGGGTTTCCACAAAAGAAGCAAATTTCCTTAAGCTTAGTATCTTTTTGTATGCTAGCTACACTGGCATTTTCCTCTGAAGAAATTATGTGGGCAGTAATTATATTCCTTTGTTCATAGAATGTAGATTGTTTTTCTGCTTGTTCCAGTGATCTGGTCATTTTGTATGCTTCTTATGTCAGTGAGGATTTTTTGAGTAGTCACTGTTAGATTGGCGTGGAGGTGATGCTATTGATGAATGCATTTCACATATACTGTTTTTTGGGTTTTTTTGGCAGTTACTGCTTGAAAGTCACACATTTTAGCCAGAATCTCCAATTGTTGTATGAAAATGTCTGTTGTGTGGGCTGGTTGAGGCTTTAGGGTAATTAGCCAGTGTTTGTTGTACATGGCATTCATGGGCTTGATAAGCGACGTCAAGCGTTTTCATGGCTCAATAGCAAATCTTTCAGAGTGCAATAATCTGTCCATTATGATTATTTTTGTTTGTTATTAAATTGCTGCAAGTTAAAATGAACTTAAGACTAGAAGACTGTTAGTATAGGTTTTAATACCGAACAAATACACACATTATGTACAAACAAACATGGAGGTCTTTTGCCTAATGGGAAGAGGGAATAATTAGGTGTCTATTCCTAATTTACAACACCCATACCTCTCTAGGTCAAACCACAACCAAAGTCTTCCAACCGGAAATCATGGATGCATGGCTGTTAATTCCATTGGAGAAATCCTTTGCCCTACCAGTTGACTTCAATCAAGGAAGCCCTCAATCTAGCAATGATCTGTCATCACCCCATTGGCTGCATACATAGCTATGGAGCCCAGTCTACTCTGTTATGCTAGATGGCTGCTGACCCCTACAAGAAGGTTCACCCACCCTTTAACAGGTCATGTTATTAATCCTGCTGAGTGTCTTGCCACCCTTATTACCACAAAAGCCTAGTAGCTTTTAGTAGCTTACTATTCAGTTTAGTCGCTGATGACTTGACCCTGCAGCAGGTAGTACTGGGTTATATGGTACCAATAGAACCTGTAGAGTGACATGACATAAATTCAAACATTATCTATGATTATTAAACACCAACATATCCTCTCTTGTATGTAATCAAGAAAAGTTAACTTAAAAAAAATCCTTGTTTGTTATTTTCAATAAAACATATTAATGAAAAACTGCTGCTGAAATACATATTTAAATTTGCATTAGGGACTCAAAGTTTTATGCTTTCTTCCAAGTTACGTATATTTGTGTTTCTTTAATTTGCCATTGACAGTAACAATTAAACTAATTTATTTTGGAAATTGACAAAATTTTAACTTCCTTTTAATGAAACAGGAATTGAACTTTTTAGACTAATACTAAAAGAAATAAAAATGCTATACTTGGCATCAGTAGTAAAAAATGTGCAGTGAAAACTAAAATTGAAGACATAAAAACTGAAGAATTAATGAGAAGATAAATAATTAAATAGAAAACTTCTTCTTACCGAATCCTTTCTACTCCAAGATGTAAACGATAATATTCAGCAATGTCAAATTCACCTATTCCAGCATTTTCTTCAAGTTCCCTATTAAATAAATTTTATGTGAATTTTACATTTCACACATACTGAAAAATAATCATTGAAAGAATACTGACTGCACTCTAAGAATTTAGGCTGTAGAAAGAAATTTTCATGCTGTTTTTTTTTTTCATATTTCAGAGAATGTAACATTCTTAAAAACAAAATTAACCTCAATTGTCATAATCATAAGAGGTTTTGCAGTAAACAATTTAAATATTGCAGTATTAAAAATGAATGTTACAGATTTTTGTTACAACACTCTAGCAAACCTATTGCTTAGTCTAACATGATTTCTCTACATCAAGTGCCATGTCCTTTCAGGCAATCATAGCCTCCACAGCTTCTTTTTCTTTAATATCTGTAAACTGGGTATTGCCATGATAATGGATTGTTTTCTTGTCGTCTTCTCCAGTGTTGTATTCAAAGTTGTCCTTTTCTTAGATTGATTGCAAAATCTATGATAACCATATAAAGGTAGATCATAAATTAATTCAGTATCAAAATTATTGGACAATGTTCAAATTTTAGATACAGTCTCTTGTATCATTTGTATTCTACTATCAAAGGCATGAGTCTAAACTTCTGCATGTTTTGCTCTGTTTGTGATTCGTTTCAAACATATTTTACATGTCTTTTATAAAAGTTCACTTATTTAAAAAAATATTTCTTTCAGTAATGCTGCATTCCAATGAGTCCACATAGAATCAGGGCAATACAAAGAATACTGATAGTTTCAATTTCTACTATATTTTTATCAAATAATAATTCATCAAACAGGGAAGATCTACTTTTAACAATAAGCAAATGCTATCTGTCTATATTTCTGAGGTAAGGTATTAAGTACACTATTTAAATTATTTGGACTATTATCCTCATCTTTGTCGCCATATTTATTACAACGTTTCGGTCGTTGTACACTTCTTCAGGTGGTTGGAATGTCGAACTGAACCCTTTATTTTGCTCACTGGGGTAGACTGTTCTAGTTCCATGTGCCATGTTATTGAATATCAGTCATCTCCTGTTAATTCCCCTCTCCAAGTTCTCCACTGCCTTAACTGGGTACTGAACTCACACTCTTTGGGTACTGAACTCACACTCTTTGGGTCCTGTCACTGGATCTAAGTAACGCCTTTATCCACCGTGCCAAGGACACATGGCAACCACCTGAAGAAGGCCAGAGCGTACAAT
Organism: Acanthosepion pharaonis; assembly: GCA_903632075.3. NCBI lineage: Eukaryota > Metazoa > Mollusca > Cephalopoda > Sepiida > Sepiidae > Acanthosepion > Acanthosepion pharaonis. Next base: position 2,111,619 of record CAHIKZ030004489.1, on the reverse strand, counting down.
GGCTGAAATGATGTAATAAATATGGTGACAAAGATGAGGACAATAGTCCAAATAATGTAAATAGTAAAGCAAATGCTAGTTTTTGAAAGGGTTAGGTATACAAATAAAATGTTATTCTAATTACATACTTTTGGAACTCAGGGTCATAATCTCTCAGCATGGCTTCCAGCTCTTCCAGCTGTTCCTCTTCAGCTTCTGAGTCAGTGTCTCCTCCTTCTGTATTCTAAAAAGAAAATTAAACAAATTATAGATGTGAGGACCAATTCTGTTGCATAATATCAGACTCCATGTTCCACAAATCACTAGGATATCATAATATTCTCTGGAATCACATGACCTATCTCTTATTTTTTGAGCATTTCATCCAAAATAAAAACATTCAACAATCTGGGGGCAATATTTTAGCTTCAAAATGTTTCTTGCTTCTAAAAGTAAAAAAAAAGAAGTAAAATTTTTATCATACACTTGTTAGTAGAGAGAATCAAATGAAGCATGTTTTGATTAAAATATATAAAATTATATTTTAAAAATGTATTCTTTTATTGTCTTATTCATAATCAGTTAGTTAAAAACAAAACAATATTATTAAAATTAACATATTTTGGAGGTGTACAGAAAATTTTAAGCAAACTATAATTATACTAGGTATACTTATAGTTTATACTTGTGAAGGTATAAATTAGTTGATTTCTTGTGAGGTCAAAAGTAAAATTATCTTCATAAAATATATTAGCAACATATCACAATTCTTCTGCTTTCTTTCTTTTGCTTTGGGCAAAATCTAATCTTTGTGCCTGTAAAAAAAAAAAAAAAAACAGTGTGTTAAAAGAATGGTTACTCCAATGACACAACTATTACACCATTTTTTTTTTACTCCCTCAGCAATGTTTATTGTTTAAAAGCAATGATTAGAATTTTGATAAAACCCAATCAAATGAAAGTAGATTCATCCATTTTCTTTATTCTTGAATTCTTAAGAATAAAGAAAATGTATAAATCTACTTAAATAAGTAGTGTTTAATATCTTTGTTATCAATTCTGATAAAGATATTAAACACTATTGCTTATTTACAAGAATAATTTTATATTTACAAGATTATAAAAACATGTGAACTGACTATAATGAAATATTTATCATTTAACAAAGAAATAAATTTGAAAATAAATTTTTTTATTCTTAAATTTATAAAAATATCTGCAAACAATAAAATTTAAATAAACACATAACGACAAGTAACTGAGATTATAAATTTTGTAAAAATGCATTTTCTGGGCATTAGTTTAATTTACTCTCATTACATAAATTCCTTAAAATAAGTTGAGAGCATTTCTTTTTCTGAACCAAACATTCTTTTGATTGTAGGCAACACCACAGATATTCAATATTTTGAGTCTGTAGCTCACTCATTGGGCGGACTAAGTTTTCCTTATGCTTATTTATAGAATGTCTGTGATTTTTACTGTAAATATTGTTGGTTTACATATTTCAATAATTTTGTAATTTTTTTTTATAAATTTTTGAATAAAAAGATTTCTTTTCAAATTTGTTTCTTTATAAAAGGTATATAATAAATATCATGTTGTACTTGGTTCATATATTTCTATAATCTTGTAAATAAACATTACTGAGGAAGTAAAAAAAAAGGTGTTATAGCAGTGTCAAGGGAATAACTGTCCTTTTGATACACCATTTTTTTTTTGCAGGCATACAGGTTAAACATTGAGATTTGTCCTTTGACCTAGATACTTTTAGAACTAATATGATTTTTTTTTTAATGTTTAGTTAGATCAAATTAGGATAATTAAAAACAAGGATGCTGTTGCAATTTATTCTCCTCCAAGTCAAGGAAGAGTATGTCTCAATGATCTATTACGGCTAGTGTCCACATATTAGTTTTTGTAGATATGATATTTCAGATGTTGTATTATTCGGTCTTTTTCATATGTCTATTTGGTGATCTTCTAGGAATTTTGAGCTGAACACTTTATTCAATTCATGGGATTAGATTCAACATTTGAATTTGATTTGATTGCATAAAAAATTTAGTTTGAGATTCTCAGAAGGGTTACAAAATAAAATGGATACCTGAGGAAGCCCAGGGAGTATAACAACTGAAATATAGTAACTATAACCAAGATGAGGATACTAGTCTGAAAGAAAGTAGGATTATGAATACTGTAGTCTTGGGGTTTTTTTTTACCAAAGTTATCTCTTAGATTTCTTGTCTTGTCTTGTTGGTCACTAATTCTTCAAATTGGATTTTTTTCTTCTCTTTGCTTTTGCTTATACTATGGGAACCTGGCATGATCTCTCTGGCATGAATATCCTAACTATTTATTGAGAATCCATGATTTATAGTGAAGGGACAGACAGATCCAGGAGAAAGATTAAATATTTTATAGATTTTTATTAATTGCTTTGTACAGAGTTCTTTTGTATTCTGTATATGGTCAATTCTCGCAGCTTTTCCTGTTTGAGAAAACCCAAATAACTGCTGAAATATTCAAGTATCAAATATAAATATTAACACTCCTTAGTTCAACTAGAGTCCTATGGGGTATAGAGCTACAGCCTCACTCCACTGAGTGCTGCTACTGTGATTTCCATAGCAAGTAGGCTTTTTTTACAGGGTGGAGTTGACAGTCCTATTCTCCAGTCAACCAAAGATGGTGAACCTAGTCTGCTTTGCAGACAAGAAAGGAGTAGAAGAAATATAGTCATACTTTTTTGAAGAGTATTTGTGCGAAAGATAACATAACGAACTTGTTCAGAATTTGAACTTAGCATGCCGATCCAACATTCTGCACCAGTATCTGCTAAATTATACAGACAGCAAATATTTAAAACTTGTGCAATAACTTTGGTCATCTTTCAGTGGGGCAGTGGTTACCATATTAAATTTGTAGACTACTACTGGATGAGTCTAAACTTCATTGGTTGACCACCCCCTTCTCAAACATGTGCCAGACTAAACCAAGTTTACTAAATACAAATACCACTTGTATAAAGGGTGCTGAAAAGTTCTAAGCCCAACCAAGAAGCAGTTTTTCAAAATCTGGTTATTTGGTCAGGCTTAGGACTTTTCAGAAACTCCTAATTTATAAAACCTGATAGAAATAGATTGAAAAAAAAGAAGTGAGACTGTATAATCTTTTTAAATAACATATCCACAAACAGTAATTTTTATTTTTGTGAATTGACATCATAATTAAAAACTGATGATTGCTCACCTCCAGTACTATAAATATCTTCATTATAAAAAGATTTTGTTTTTAGTGATATATATCTTAAGTTCAATAAATCAAACTTACAATGGCCTTATAAACGTCCCAGTCAGCATCATTCTGTCCAAAGTTGTCATCCTTATGCTTCTTAGTATCTAGAATAAAAACACACAAACAAAAAAAAAATGATTTATGACAGAATATCATTTTCAAAGCTAACCAATGATAGTGGTTTTATTAATTTGAGGCACGGGGGGGGGGTGTAAATTATAAAGTGTGACTTAATTATCTTCCTTTCTTTATAATGAGATAGTACGGACTTAGGAACATTGGTCAAAAGAATATTGGTCTAAGAACATTGGTTGGTGGAATATCCATCTAAGGACCATTGGTGTAATATTTTTTAATAAATTAACACTTTATTCATGTACAAAATACTCAACCTTATTGATATTCACTATATTACAGAATGATATTTAAGACAATTATAGCAACATTAATTACTCATGATACATGTGGTTTATAAGCATTAATTGGTACGCATTGTTTGTATACAGGATCTGATGGATAAGTTGCCATCTAAATTATGCAAAAATGAAAATAACACTGAAATCTCATTTAAACATATATATATTTACCAAAATTACACAAAAATATCTTGAAATACTAAAGAGTAAATGTATTCAATAAAATCACCATTGACTTCAACCACAGCCTCCAGGCAACTTCAGAATCCTCTGCAACTCTTCTGGACAGTCTCCTTGTTTAAGTTGGTGAATGCTGCCATAATCCTTACCTTCAGTCCATCTTTGGTGATACAAGGAGGTTTTTTGTTGGTCTCTCACTCAACCTCGCCTCACACATAATGATCATGGGGATTGCAGGCTGGGGGGTTAGGTGGCCAGATGTAAGGGGTGATGTGATTGCAGAAATTGTCTGACAGATGTGACTGGGTTTTCCTGTGTGTGTGGCATGGTGCAGAGTCCTGTTGCCAGATACAGAGTCTTCTAGAAGCCACCCTCTTGACCCAGGGCAGCACTACCTCCTCAAGGCACTTAATGTAGGCCTCCATGTTGAGTCTGAGGCTCTCACCAACAAATTTCTGAGTTCATTTCTCATCAGAATGATCAGATTAAGTTTTCCAAGCTGCCATACCTTTGTAATCATCATTAGACTCATCCAACTCTTTCTGAATCCTCTGCACTGTCCTCAGTTTGACACCCAAACACTCTGAAATGTTTGTATTGGAGTTTCTGCCAAGCAGTACAGCATGCCATTTCCAAATTTCTGGTAGAGTGAATTGCACCATGGTGCTTTTTTTCTCAAAGATGGTGCCCAACTGACCATACTATACTGTGCAGTCAACAAAATCAAAAACAGACAACATGCACATGCAAAATTAAAAATATAAAATGGCAACAATTTACCCATCACACCACATTAGACCATAATTCTCTAGATTAATATTTCTTAGGCATATATTCTTTAGACGAGTGTTCCTTAGATCACAGATAGTACAGATGAAGTAGGAATAAAAAGAGATAGCTTTATAACTAAACTAGATTATTGAACTTGTATCTCATCAATTGTTTTTCAAGGAAGACATCTTGACCAATTCAGATATAGAAACTGATGTCTAGATGCTGTACAAATCTATAGCCATATTTCTTTTTTAGTGATAACATTACAGACAACACACATCTCATTTCAAACCATTTTTTTAATTATCCGAAAAAGGGAAAAAAATAACAGTAAAACAAGGGGCACAACCTGATGCCCTTATGTACTCAGTATCAGTAATTCTAATCTATTACCACTTATAATACAATTACTATCTCTCTATTACAAATTTTCAGAATTGTAAAGTATTCATAGCAGTAACATTGTTAAATTAGACACTAGTTCAAGAATGTTGTGACAAATAGCAACAAAAAGATGAAGAACAAAAATTTATAATCACAAAATGAATGGGATATGTATTTTAACAGTAGTCAGAAAAATATCAGTGCAAATGAAAATTATTTAAATGGAGATTATATTCCCACCATTTAATCTTTAGGGGCATCAAAACCAACTGTTCAATTTGTCCATTTTGTAAAATTACAAATTCATTTGAGCTATACTTCTTTTTTTATCTCTAATACATAATATATGCACTTAATTGAATTATCATTTATCATCATTTCGATATAGCAACATTCACAATTTCAACAAATATAATCTCTCATTTGTAAGACAAGTTTTCAATTGATTTTTAACTTATTTTGTGATTACATACATACATTTCATCTTCAAGTGTAAAATATAATTCATCATTACAGGAATTTAAAAATTCAATGAAGAAATTGCATAATAGTCAAAAAATCTGTATAGTTTCAAAAATCTTTAAACATTTGTATAGTTCCAATCTTTAATAATCTATATATTTCCAAAATCTTTAAAAATTCCAAGAGTATTTAAATTGTGTGAATCAAACATTTCTTTTACACTGAACTCATTTGGATTATTTTTCTTGCTTTTGATTTTATAACAATGTTTCAGTCAATGTATGAAATGTATTATGTCTACCTCATTTCCCCAAGTCTGACCAAACATCAGATTTTTTTTTTTGGAATTGCCTCTTGGTTGGGTTGAAAATAATTCAGCATGACTTTGTATTTTCTGGCCTTTCTCAGGTCATATTTTATAACCTTCTAGGAATGTAAAACAGGAATCCTTTAACTGACACACAGGAGTAAGCTTTTTTTTTATTCTTGTACTTGTCAAATCTAGTGTCTTTCCTAACAAGAAAAAAGGTGGTGCACTAACCCTTACAGAACAAAATCAAAATAATGGACACTGAAAAACATGAGAAGATAAGATTATTGAAAGTAGTAGCATTTGCTATGCTTAAATCATCTAATCAGTAAGCTGAGTATAAATGATATCTGATCAAAAAGTATCAGGGCTACTGCTATGGTAATGGAACTAAAGTATGCAGAGTGAAGCTGTTTAGCACAGATTGACCTTGAACTCTGTCGCACATACACACTAAGTTATAAAGTTCTTGCTCACTTCTGTTGTTTACAGTAGTGCTTGGAAGGAAAGTGTATAGAGTGTGGTTGTCTCACCACTCTACAGAGGCCACATCAATAATCATGGCTCTCACAGCAGTTTTTGGCCACCCACAACATTTCCCAATATTCACTGTATCCCTAGATCTTGCTCTTCGTAGTTTTTTTGAAGGACTTGGAAGGAACAAGATTTCAAGACGTTGAGGAAATCCAAGCAAATGTGATGAGGCAGCTGCTTACTATCCCCAAAAAGAACTTCCAGGAATGCTTCCATCAGTGGAAATGATGCTGGAGAAAGTGTGTGACTTCAGAAGGGAATTACTTCAAATGAGATTAAATGCCAAATTGATATCTGTTATGGTTTTCTTTTTATAGCCCAAGTCCTAATACAGACTTTGTATTAGCACCATATAGAAGTCACGAGTGAGCAAAGAACATATATTAGAGTTAAGGCTCCAAAGCTCATTATCTTAACATGTTATATAGCCTATAAGATAAAGACAATGTTAAAGCTAATCTGGTTCCATGGAAAATATGAATCCAATTGCTGGGTCAGATAATGGAGAAATATACACTAGCTCAGTGGTAAGGCAGAATAGTATAAAAAAGAACTGAAATTCTCTAGGAATAATACTACCATGACAGGTATAGGAATAAGAACAACAAACTGTTGGCATGGATGTTAAAAATAAAATTTAAGTTTGATATAACAGGCAACCATCAATTAGTTGCTGAAGAATATTAGTTGCATAATTGCAAACAAATTAATACGTACAAATCAGGGACATTTATTTAACATATTGTAGGGAAGCAAAGTGTGATTATCTCACTTTGGTTGAGATGAAGCAACACCACCTAGATAGAATGTCTGTTTGATGAGAGGGCTTATATACTGACGTCACTATATATAGTATAAACTCAGAGAAATACATTCATTAGTTTTTACTATTTGAGTTTTCTTGACTTGATTTTTTATTTGTTTTGTCAATATTTTTTAAAATATTTTCATTTCCAAAAGATAAAAGATTTATCATATGCATAGATATGTGCCATCAAAAGGGAAAATTTTATACCAAACAAAAATAGTAAAGCAAGTAATTTCTTTTATATTATTTGTAAAAAACATTAAAACTTAATGGATAAATTAATTTCATGACTTTATAATTCACAATACATTGAGCTCATCATTTTTTAATAAAATTAAAATTTTTGATACAAATACTTAAAGAAAATTTTTATAATAATTTCTAATAAACATTTAAAAACAAACATTTGAATGTTTTTTTATTTGTAAAAAAATATGCATGTGTAAACTTAAAATTTGCTTAAGTTTACATGATTTTGCCAATGTGTTTAGTTTTTCTAAATGTTTTTGAATTTTGTTACTGAATTTTAGAACACCTACAAAACTCATTATTTTATCAATTTAAAATATGGACGACATAATTTTTTTTACTATCTTACATTTTGACAAGTGTTTTAAAATAAGGTGAAATTGCCCTTTTAATTTATTTCTTTAGGTATATGAACTGCATCTTCATCCTGAGGATATAAAGCAAGAAACAAGAAAACTGGTATCACAATTAGCCTTAATAAAGCAATTCTTCGTGTAGGCACAATCCCTAAAATTTTACCAAATTGTCCCTCATATTTATCTTCACTAACCCACTCTAGAGAGAATCACCAGAGTCCAGAAAAATTCAACTAATGAATTCTACCCTTAAAAGAGCTTTAGATCAAAGTATTGCTGATGATTTGGAATACATTCAGTAGAGGAGATTTCACAGCATTAATGATATAAGAGGGAAAATGAAATTTTCTCAATAGAAATTACAGGAGTATAGTGAGGTAGCAAGAGATTCTTCTTATTATATGTCACATCATCAAGTCTCCATATTCAAAAATCAGTCAATCTGTTATAATTAAACCTGATTTTGAAGTACATATGTTCTGTGGTGATGTGGAAATTAATACTATAGGGAAGTATCAGATTCCTGATCATGTAAGTGATATAAATACTTTGAAAATTATTATTGAAAACATGAAAAAAATGAACATAGAAGAATTTCAAACCAAACCTCAAAGTGTGATTGCTGTATTACATTTGGTAATGTCCTTTCTGTTATTAGTTCAAGATGAGTCATTTAGATAATTTTATGCAGTTAAATTTATATATGAGCAGCTAAAATTAATGACACAGAGTAAGTTTGATTATTCAGCAGAAATGATGATTTTTTTTCTTCATTGTTGTAGAACTTCTTCTCTAGAGATTATAAGCTGTTAAAAGACACCAAAAATATAATTTTATTGAGTTATTCAGCCATCAGAAAACTAACCTTATCAACCTATAGGAATCTTAGAGCTGAGCAACACAATAACAATTTTCTTACACAATTTTCTATGCAATAAATAAGAAAGCTATATCTTTCTTTTGTAGTCTTGCAAAACTTCTAGTTGTATATCCACATCCAGTTACAAAATCTAGACCTCTTTTCTTCATATTTAATTCAGGTCATATACCAAAATGCATTCAAAACAACTGATTTGGTGAAAAAGATGCAAGTAAATGCATGATGTTTTCAAATTTTTGTCATAATGGAAATCAAGATTTAGATAATATCCAAAGTGCCCCATTTTGTACTTTACAGAAGCTTCATGTCTTGGAATCTCAGTCAATTTTGAAATATTGCTATAAATTGGCCTCAAAGACTCTTTCTTCCAATAGTTTAGAAAGGGAAAAGGATTCATTAGTTTTGTAACTAATTCACTATTCAGGAACTGTTGACCTTAGGGAAACAAATGTTTGTCTAACTTTGCAACAGTTGCAGAATACATAAACATATTTTATACTTGGTGAACAATACTGAATCATCATTTGGTGGCTTAATAAATATGCTAATCCACTTAAAGTAAATGATGACAATTATATATTTTTCAATGTATTCTGGTTAGAATCTTGGAATAGCATTACTGGAAATAATGGGAATCTAACAAATGAAACATTTGCAGCTTTGCATGATACTGCTCATGCAATTCTAGAATTGACCAAATATTTATTTACATTATTTGGACTATTGTCCACATCTTTGTCGCCATATTTATTACGTTTCATACACAGATGTCCTCAAGGACACATGGCACAGTGGATAAAGGCATTGGTTAGATCCAGTGATAGGACCCAAATAGTGTGAGTTCAATACCCTGTTAAGGCAGTGGAGAACTTTCAGAGGGAAATTAACAGGAGATAACTGATAACTGACATCCATTAAACATGGCACATGGAACTAGAACAGTCTACCGCAGTGAGTGAAATAAAGGGTTAAGTTTGACATTCCAACCACCTGAAGAATGCCAGAGTGTACAAAGGCCAAAACATTGTAATTATGGTGACAATAGTTTGAATAATGTACATAATACCTCATCTCAGAAATATAGACAGATACAGACCAAATATTGCACAGAAGAATTGAAAATGACGTATGTATTAGATGGTGAATTTCAAACAGATTACCTTGAGGATAGATTTGGCCAATACTGGAAAATTTGTGATGATCGATATAATATCTATATGTCAAGTGTTTGAGTGTGAAAAAAATTAGAATGATGTCAGTTTTAAAGTTGAGCCTGCCACTTAATAACCAAAGCATTGATTTGAATGTACAAAGTGGGATGAAATGGCAGGGAAGCAAAATTTAGATATTTACAAATTTAACAGATGAGGATATTAATGAATGCAAAAAAGTTATATTATACATAGCTGTTTATTGCTGTTATGCTGTTAAGAAAATGAAATGCAACTGTTGTAAGAATTTAATATGTGGAAGTGATAATGAGGACAAAATACTGGAAATAAACAGCTATTTTCAAGGGATTAATAAAGTTCTCTGTTATATTCTAATGATACTACTACAAATGCTGTTCTCTGTAATTCTATAGTTATTGGTAAATTGACAAAAAATTCTTTTCTTCATTCAGTAAATGAAAGGAAATTAGCCATGCATATAACCTTGAATGTTTTAGAAAATAATGATCATCTTTTTCATGTGGAATTGAAAACTAGAAAGAATGCTTATCTGAAGATCTTCAAATGTTCTTTGGAATAATTTTTGTGCTAGGGAAAATAATAATAATAATAATAATTATTACTAGAAACAAGTTAACCAAAAAAAAAAAAAAATTCAAATCTTCAGCTAACTTTTCCAGATGTAATATTTTTTTCTACAATTATTTAAAATTTGCTTTATTGTCTACACAGCAAAAATGTCAATATTGTAACATACACTGTTTACTTTAACATAGCAACAAATGTAAAACTTTAAATAATTTTCTTTTAGAAAATAAAGTTTAATCTAAGGTAAAAATCTAAGCTTGGCTTCTTTCTTTTCTAATGTAATTGTAATATAAAAATATTCTATGTCAGTATAGTAACTTATGGAATAATCGTTAAAATAAAAACAATTTTTTAATCTATTTATTGTTTATTTATTTAAAGATGTAAGGTAAAAATTGAACTCTGGTTTGCTTTTCTTTGTTTAATATGAAAAATTATTCCGTCAATTTCAATTGTCAATATCGTAACTTTTTATGGAATAAAATGTTTTTATAATATTACTGTTTACTTGTATTTTCTTTATTTTTATAAATTAATATTGAATAAAGTTCTAAGATGAAATTCGATCCCCTTTTTCTTTTTAGTTGTAATTTAAAAAGCATTCTATACTAAAAAAAAAAAGGCTACAATCATTCATTTTCGGCAGCTTCACTTCAGCTTATACTATTTGTGGTGACTTCATGTCTAATCGAACAGGCCTTCTATATTGGTGGTGTTGACTAATTTATGAGGGTCATATGACAACTGATGCATGATGTCAGTTTATGGAAATTCAAATGCTATTTCCTATTTATCATGTCAAGACATGGCTGCCAATGCCAGGTGTTATCTAGGTTGCAGAGAAGACAAAGCTCACAGAAATAGGATATACAGAGAAAACATGGACTCATCTGGCACATAAAGAACACCACTGACCTGCCTGTTTTCTTGCTGGGAAATATTACAAATAAGACCTTCTCACTTTTCATCCCTTTCACATTTCTTGTTGTATACATATGTTATAGTTTCTCTGTGTGGGACAAATTAGTAACTAGTATGTAAATATTGGTATAAAAAATCTCTTTGAGAACCATGCATGTTTGTTATTCCTTTCTTTCAGCTATTCTGTTTGTGTATTAAGATGTTACTATATCATGGATATAATAATGCCTGTAATGGGGAAATGCAAACTGGGAATATTTATTATGATTGAAACAATTCAGTAACTTTTTAATTATTTGACTCCAACTAAATGCTTTTAAAGGTTAAGAAATATTTGCAATGCTCAACACATATTACTTTTTTGTCATATCTGTTACCTTCTAGCTTTCCTCTGGGGTCTATGGTGTTAGTGACCTTAGAGGAATGTTGAACAGAGCTGATGGCTTAATAGAAGCTCTTGGCTCTATAAAGAATGTTTCATAATAAATTCTACAAAATGGCATATTTTTTTTTTATTTAAGTCTCAATTTATTATTTATTTGATCTGTTGAGATATGCTTCTTTTTAATTCTTATACATCTCATGTACTCTGTTGATCCTAAAGAATTTCAGAATGAATTAAGAATTTAAAATTTAAATACTGTAAATTATAAAATCTACTCACTTTGCGCCAGTTGGGAAATAATTCGCATTCTTTGTTGTGAAGCTAAAGTTCTTCGTTTGGCCATATCAGCTCGACGTTGGCGACGAATAGCACGAGATTCTTGAAGTTCCTGAAATGCATACACCATATTCTTAAACATCATTTTATACAAGGGAACTGAACAGTGTGTTAAAAACCAAAAAATTCACAAAAAAGAAAATTTTCTTCCTAAAACAGAAAGGAAAATAAAAGAAAAACCTACTTACCTTTCTCTTCTGTCTTACTTCATGCAGCCAACTCTCAAAGTCCGTTAAGCGCTTTTCTTCCATAACCATTTCTTCAGCCATTTCCTTCAAAAGTCATCATACAGCATCTCAAGGCTATTAGGTTGATGCAACCATTTTCATATATTAGGAATATTTTTTAAATTACTTCTAAGTTTACTCAACTCTTTATTGCTGTGTGTGTGCATGTGTGTGCATGCATATTCTTCAAGAATTATTTGTAGAAATGTGATAATTTTATTTATTTTGGTGAAGTTCATGATTAGATGTGAAATACATATTTGACAAACTTTACTCTTCATGTTAACTCTAGGCAAAAGTACAGTGGAAGCTATTCAATGATTCATTGCCTAATTTCCACTGCAATCATGAAAATAATTCATGAACTAATAAGAACATTACATCACAGCACTTGAGATGCCACTTGTAGGGTAATATCACATGTTCATTTAATAAAAGATACATATATTAAATATATATATATATATATATATATATATATATATATATATATATATATATATATATATATATAAAATCTGACTAATAGTGGATAATTGAATAACAAAATGGAAAAAAACTTCTAAGTAACATATTTCATTCCTAGAAAGAACTTCTTCAGATTAATAATGGCTTTATCGATAGAGTCAATCTTATATATATTGAGACTGACAAATGTTTGCTGTATTCACCCCCTCTCCATAAATAAAAAATTGACTATTGATAAAATCATTATTAATCTGAAGGAGTTTCTTCTAGAGATGGATTTTATTTAGAAGTTTTTTCCATCTTGTTATTCAATTAGATATATATGTAGGGATGAAAAGGGGCGATTATCTCCCTTTGCTTGAATCAGACGGGTTATATGATTGCCAGTGAGTGATGTCAGTATAATATATATATACAATATCAAATTTATGCAATTTTTTTAATCAGTTCACCTCAAGCAAGACAATAATATCACTAAGACACAATAGACTACTAAAAGCGAAAGAGAATTAAAAGTCTTTGGAAGGAACCAGAAACCCAATCCTAAACAAGGGATATACTACTGCTCAAAAGACCAGGGAGGAGTGTGAACCAAATGATTACTATTTATCATACCTGGAGGCAAGACATGTCAGCCCACATCAGTTGCTATGTAGGCTGCAGATAAGACAGACACAATTCCACAGCAGAGGGTCATGCAGAGAAAATCATATAATCTCACCTGGCATATAGAGGACACCAGCCTGCATTTTTTCATATTAGGAAATATTACAAGTAAGATCCTCTCTCTTTTCAACCCTTTTACATTGCTTATTGTATACATATGTTATAATTTCTCTGTGTGGGACAAATTAGTAACAAGTGCTGTATCCTGTTGGCACTCCCACCTTTTTATAAAACAACTGGAAGAAGAAACTTTACCTAAAAGGATTAGCTATGCTTGTGTAGCTGATTCAGCATAAAAAATGGCCTTGAAAACAAGACAAAAAAATGGCATACACCATCAAGATGCCTGGGATCAAAGTGTAGTATTTGTTCCAGCAACAGTTGTCCCACAGCTCCAGCCACCCCTCAGCAGCAGCAGCTCCAACCAACCCTCACTAGCAGCAAGAATATGTGATAAACTGTTCTTTTTAGGACAACACTTTTCACCAACTACAAAACTGTCCTTTTCAGAACAATGCTTTTCTCACATTCTACATGAATATACAGACAACTTTTGCCTAGTGAAATGTCACCATATTTTGTCAATGTATTTTCTTTAACAATATAAACTTGGTAATATATTTTTTTACTCAAGATGATTTGTTTGTTGTTGTTTTCTGTCATTCAATATCTGTTTGAAGGCCAATATACCACCTGCAACACAAGTATGTATACATTGATATTAAAAAAAAATCTCTTTCAGAATCGTGCATATTTCTCATTTTTTTGTTTTTCATCTATTCTGTGCCATCTGTGTATTAGGGTGTTGCTATCTTACAGATATAATGATGCCTATAATTGGGAACTGCAAAGTGGAAATATTGTTTCTTGCATAGCACCTCCCCGTATATATATATATATATATATATATATATATATATATATATATATGACATAGAAACAAAGGAAAACATAATAATCACCTTTTGTCTCTTCGCTCTTTGTAATGCATGAGCTCGTGCTCTTCCCTCATGAGCACTTTTCAGAATATGTTGCTTTTTTTTGGCTGCTTGTTGTTCAGCAGTAAGCATTTCATCAGGAATGTGAAGAAGATCAAACTTGGATTCTGCTTTGGCCTAAACAATGAAAAAAAAAAGTGTCTTCATATGATTTTGTCATAAATTAATATAAAAATATGGGTCATAAAATAAAATAAAATTCATTTTTTTTAAACTAAAGTTTACTCAAGACAAGGTTTGAGAGCCACTCAAAGTAAAGTGTTACAGTCAGTAAAATGGAAATGTTAAATGGTGCATGTAACATGAATGGAAGAGAAGATAGTGAGAAATTCAGGTTTGGTGGAGAGATGGAAATTGACCCTTGACTTGAAGAGGTCAAGGTTGAAGTATTTAGAGAAGTATCCATGTGGGAATCTGTTCCACAAGGAGAAAACCCGTCTGAGGAACATTTTTTGGAGCATGGAAAAAATGAGGATGATTTGACACCATGGAAGTGGCAATGAGTCCGAACCCTAAAGGTCCAGACTAGTTATAAATAACTGTCTTTTTGTTTTACCCACTAGAAAAGTGAAATAGGTTATGTAACCAACAAGTGAGTGAATAAAAATAAACTAATACACAATATATAAAAACAAAACATTTTTTTGAATCACCTCTGATGAATTTGCAAACCAAATAGAAATCTCACTTCTATTCTTACATGCAAAGCTGAAGAGATTTTGTAATTCTAAAACAAATATGAAATATTTTTCTAAATGTTGAGAAAAAGCTAAAAATGTTAATCAGGATTAGAAATTAATGAATCCTACACCTTTGAAAAAATGTAAGCATAATTGAGATCATTCTGAATTTGTTAATTCTAATGTTATGTTTGCAACCAGAGAATCTGTTTGTACTTATTAAGTTTACTCATAAAAAGAATGTCAGCATATTTTGTTAAGTCTTTACTATAATTATACAATTTTCACATGTGAGTTTTTAAATATATAAATACACATAAAACTCATAAAAAATGATGACATTATTGACATATGGATTGGCATTTCTGTCTAGGCATGTTGTGGGTATGACAATAAACTATATTTAGCAGCAAGGCCTCCGATTGGGAGATTGGAGGTTTTGAAGAATGTAGAACCACCTCTTAATTGCTGTTGTTCCCAGATCCACCCTGATCCGGAGTGGTAGCACCTGTTAGGGTCCCAGCTATGGGCAAATAGTGACCCCTTCCTCAAACAAAAATCAACAATACAGTTTTATAGCAAAATGACCAACAATACATTTTATAGTCTACAAACTATATATTTAAAAAAAAACATACTTTTTACTGTGGGAGTATAAAATTCTGTACAAAATATTTAGACTTTGGCATTAAATAATGCATAGAGGTTTTGATATACCACTAACAAAATCAACCAACCAACATTCTATCTAAGATCAGTATTGTGTCTGTGCATTCTCCCTTGAACCAAAGTGTTGATCCTCGTCCCCCTGTTTAGGATCAGTATAGTATCTGTGTGCTCTGCTGAGGATATTTCCTCCTAAATTCGATCTGCATGATGAAATTATATATAAACTGGAAAATTTAGAAAAAAGACAGGCCTAATTGATTGAATTCAATAAATTATAAAATTATATAATTTAACATTATGTCACTGTAAACAGAATTATTTCTCTCTCTCTCTCTCTATATATATATATATATATATATATATATATATATATATATATATATATATATATGGTGTGATGAATAAATTGTCATCTAATTTACACAAAGATGAAAATAACACTGACATCTCATTTTAACAGAAATCTTTACCAAAAACATCATGAAATACTAAACAGTAAATTTATTTAACAAAATTGCCTTTAGCTTCATCCCTGGCCTCCAGATAACTTTGTAATCTTCTGCAACTTTTCTGGGTGGTCTCCTTGTTTAAGTTGGTGAATGCAGCCGTAATCCTTGCCTTCAGCCCATCTTTGGTGTTACAAGGAGTTTTGTTGGTCTCTTGCTCAACTGCACTGCACACATAATAATCAAGAGGATTGCAGTCCTTGGAGTTAGTTGACCAGATGTAAGGGGTGATGCAATTACAGAAATTGTCTGACAGCCATGACTGGGTTCTCCTGCTTGTGTAGCATGGTGCAGAGTCCTGTTGCCAGACATAGGGTCTTCCAGTAACCCCAGGCAGCATTACTGCCTCAAGGCACTTGATGTTGAGTCTCAGGGCCTCATCAACAAATGTGGGAGTTCATTTCTTATCAGAAGGATCAGAGTGAGTTTTCTGAGCTGCTGTACCTTTGTAATCACCATTAGATTCATCCAACTCTTTCTGAATCTTCTGCAGTGTCCTCAGATTGACACCCAAACACTCTGAAGCATTCATATTGGAGCTTCTGACCCAAATACTAAGCAGTACAGCATGCCATTTCCAAATTACTGGCAGAGTGAATTGCATCATGATGCTCTTTTTCTCACAGATGGTGCCCAACTAACCCTACTATAATAAGCAGTCAACAAAATAAGAAAAAAACAACACATGAAATTAAAAATATAAAATGGCGACAATTTACCCATCGCATCAGGTATATCTATATTTATAAAACAGATGTCTGTCTGGGTGTCTGTGTGTGTATGATATTTATGGACATCCACATTTTTCAACTGATTTCGATGAAATTATACACACTTGTTGTAGATTTATCAAATTAGGTCAAGACCAACTTTTCAATCTCCAGGCCCCTTGGGTTTGGCAGAAGAATTGATAAAAACTGAAGGTGGGTATGATTTTTTGCAAAAACCAAGGCAAAGTTACACGCAAACAAAATTTTTACTGGATGAGCTGATGTTCTTTGCATTTAATGCAAAACATAGCTCATGTTTTGAGGTTTATGTAGAGTGCTTGATAGTTTTCCTGCGACATTGGCCTCATGCAAAAAATTTCAAAAGACTGAAAAAAATTGGGTTTTTTGTACTACTTAAAATATAAAGTCCTGTTTGCTTCCCCATATATAATGAAAAACTGTTCAAGAAGCCCGTTTTTGGGCCATAACTCCCTGATTTTTCATCCAATGCTTTCCAAATTTTCCATGTAAATTACATATGACACACAAATTGTCTTATGTGAATGTTTGGTTGAGATTATTTCAGTTAAGTGGACAAAATCTGTGGCAAACTAGATCCAAAATCAGCTTTTGCCATTTAGCCAATAATTTCTTCATATGATTCCATCCTAAATTGGCATTTGAACAACCTTTGATGCAAAGATTGTTTGAGAAGGACTATTGAAGTGTTAAAAGGGAAAATTTCCCAAAGAGCCTCTTTTAACCCCAGCTTTACAGTAAATGTGCGAGGGGGGGGGCGTTCATGCATTTGCACTTCAATCAAACTCTGACACTTCATCCCTGTTTTTGTTTGATTATTAGATTTGTGAACAATGCCATACTATCTGAAAGTTATTATGTCCATTGGAAATTTACTGAATATCTAAATCATTGAAACATTTTTAACCTCAAGCAGCAACTACACAAAAAGGTTTTATTGATGGAATTCCTTTATTAAGAAAAATCAAACACTTGCAAAAGATGTACCGAAAAAAGATGAAGGGCAGGGAGTAGCTTAGTATACCAACAGATAATGTATGCAAGTAGGGGACGCAGACTGACATTTCTAGACAGGGAGTGCAGGTATACAGGGGGTGCAGTTATACAATTGGAGTCATGAAACTAATCTAACCTGCTTGAAGTAGGTTAGCCTATATCACAAATTATAGCACTAAATAAGGCATAGTTGGAGAGTGATAGAACCAACAACCTAACGGATTATTTACAAGCCATATATTTAAAAATAAAAATCTTTTTGGCATTAAATAACTGACAGAGACAATATACTGTTAAAACAGAACAATCAATTATCAATCAACCAGTTTACCTATGCCATCAGAATTTACAGCATATATGTAATTGATATTTGTTAAGTCCTTACTATTATTAGGATTTTGTATGCGAGTCTTTAAATATATTTTCCCCAGTTATTATTGTTGTACACTGATCTTTACCATTATCAATAATTTTTGGTTTCATAAACCCCTTGGAACATTTTGCTATTGTCATAAACACATTGCTACCTAATACATATAAAAAATACTCTTTATCCATGAAAAACTGATTTATAAGGATCAATTTTCTGTCACTTCTTCCTTTCACTGTAAAATATGTGTATCCCTAGTGCATGAAGAAAAAGACTTGACTATAAATAATTTCTAGCTTTTGACAGCAAAATCAAAAATTAAACTTTTACAAAAGATTTTTTTCAGAAATGCTCTTGGAAAAAATGAAAATGATCTCATAAAAATAGGAAAACAACAAGATAATATACAAACGAAAAACAAAAATAAAATGAAAGAAACCAAAACATTTCTCTGAATCATTGGATAAAATTAAATCTTTTTATTGAATAACAGGTCAATGATGAAGTAAATTAGAAAATTTCACTTTTAATATATTCTCTTTTGAAAATAGAATTGAAAAGATTAAGACTAGAAAGGAAAATAATGAAATAAAATCAAAGAGGTTAATTACATGGTTGAAAAACCTCTAGCAATGTAGGTAAAATTTTACAAAATGTAAATAAAGAAACTAAAATAATATATGAATTATTTTAGTTAGTGCATAAATACATGTAAACATTTTTCATTTGTAAAATATGCTGCTAAAATTAACCAGTAGATTTATAAAAAATATTTATAATGGATGGTTTGCAATACTGATTTTTAACATACTTTATTTATCTGTATTTCAAGTCATTTTATATGATTTTTGTGATAAATACAAATAATTTTTTTTTCCTTGTTCAAGCAAGATATTAGTAATTTGCAAATTCTTCTTATGAAAATGTATAGAAGTGCAATTAAAATATACAATAACTCTATTCAATACAGTTTTTAGACTATTATCCTCAGGTTTGTGTTTTTTGTTGCAATGTGTCAATTTTTCTCCTTTAGGAATATTTGATTGTTAAACAGGGTGTGAAGAAAGTTGAAAAACTAACAAACCAAATTTTATTAATAAAAACAACAAAGATAAGGAAAACAGCACAAAAGATAAATATATCTAATAAAATTCAAAACATGAAATAAATCGCTATATATTATCTCTAAATGAAAAATTAAAATTTAAACTTTAATAAGAGGAGAAGAAAATTTGTTTGGCAAATTTCCCATATTTCTGTCAATAAATTTAAAAATTAAGATTGTTACCTCAGGTTCTTCAGGAAGCTCTTTGCCAAGAATTTTGGCTTTGGTTCGTTGAATATTTATGGTGAGTTTGTTGATTGCAACCTGGAGGTCTTCACTAGAACGAAAGCCCATATTTTTGAGAGCTCTCTGAAATAAATAGAGTGAGAAACACATGTAAGAAAGAATAAAACTAGTAATGCATTTCCATGCTTTTTGCAATGTATTTTCATTTTTATTTCTTAAGCAGAAATGAAAATTTAAGCCTCATAAAATGCTGTGCTTTTACATAAACAAATGTGTTAGACTTACCTACCAATATAATATGTAAGACTTACATATCAATATAGTATAAAAGAAGGTTAGCAAGTCAATAGATTCTAATTAGCATCAGGAGGCTTTTCCCACCTACAAGTTAGAATGAGCTCCCCCTGAAGTTCAATATGAGCTCTTTCAATTTCTCTGCAGGAGTCATTTCATGGGTTGCCTGGAAAACCCTTGTCAGGCTGAATAAATTTGTTTTTTAATATTCTGCCCAAAATAAAAGTTAATACCTCATAAAATGCATGTGCATTTTTGTAAACTATTTAAATTTGTTAATTTATTGTATAAAAATGTTTAGAAACATTCATTGATGTTACATCTACAGATGTTAATAAAAAAAAAATGTTCAATTCTTTCTTACACCGTATTTTTTTAAAGCATCCTCATCTTCCTCTTCCAACAGGAGTTGTATACTCATCAACTGTTGAAGCTGTTCTTCATTTTCCTGCAACTGAAAAACAAAACAAACAATTTTAAAATACAATATTAGATTTTACTCTTTCACTACAAGATTCTTTCCCACTCAGTAACTTCTTGTGTCTTAGTGACTTTATTACCTTGCTTGGGGTGAAATAATTAAAAAAAAGGTTATACTTCATGGAGTACTAGAGTCATAATTTATGATTTGGTGTTGTTGAAAAGTAGGTGCAAACAATATTGTATCATTTGATATTGTAAATCTGGCTATTCTATTGGTGTATCTCACATTATTTTTCATGAACTTTGCTTTTTCACCTTTAAAAATGTTTTGAGCAAACAAGATTGTTCTTTTTGTACAAAGTTAAAATGGAACACAAAGCAACTGAAGTAGGGAGAAGCATCCATTAAGAATTTGGATGAACATTACAATGGTGATGTTGTGTTTCTTTCGTTCACTCACAGAGAAAGCACATTGATAATCCAAATAGGTTAATTAACTGTCTCTTCAACATTGTATGATGGGCAAGGACAAAAGCAAAAAGACAACCAAACCACTCTACCTGCATTACTTATATAGCAGTGCGATTAGAGCATTCTAGAGAGTTCTACAACTTTCCATTCAATTCTACTGGACAGATTCACGTGCAATTTGTATTAGACAGATTCACATGCCAGCAATTTGCATTGGGCAGATCTAGATGCTAGCAATCTCCACAACAGATGGTTTCACAAATTTCACTCCAGAGATGAGACAATACAAAATAAGTCTCAAAGATAACCTACAAATATCATTAATAATAAAATTGCAGAAGATAACCTGAGAACAATGACTGTTTATTTTTTTAAAGGTAATGAGAAATATTGTGATTAGACAAAATGATTCCAAATGAACTCACAGAAAATCAAAAAGTACATTGTTTTGAAGATGCTCATCACAACTTAAAATGACTCATTTTTTAAATGTGTGCTTATTTATGAAAAATGAAACTTTTATAATAATTATAAATTGATATTTTGGTTAAAACAATGCTCTTATTATTTTTAATCACAAACTAGTTTCTCTTTCATGTAATAATTGTTGCTTTTCATTGCAATGCTCAATGGTATCAACCAAAATCAAATTTTAAATAAAACAGCATCAAAAGTTTAAATCTCAGTACTTAAAAAATCTAGTGAAATAAATTCTTTATTTAATCAATCCATGTATGTTTCCAAAAATCTAGTAAAACAATTGCGGGTTGGTGAGGCTATTTAGTTGCCTTTCTCCTAAACAGTAAAACATGGCCATGATCAAAATAAACATGGCTGTTCAAATCATTGGATTTAAAAAAAAAAAATCCAAATCCAAATTCTTCTCACTCTTGTTGAAGGAACCCCTCCATGATTGACCATGCCTTTACAGGTGTAGCCATACACATCACATTTGGTCAATTGCAGGTTGGTGAGGCTATTTAGTTGCCCTTTGCCCAAAACAGTAAAATATGGCCATAATCAAAACTGACATGGCTGTTCAAATCATTGGATTTAAAGAAAAGAATCCAAATTTAAATCTAGGGCCTTCTCACTCCTGTTGAAGGGACTCCACCCGGATTGACTTCAAGGGTGTAGCTGTACTCAACATGCTTGGTCAGCTGCAGGTTGGTGAGGCTATTTAACTCAAGATTGGAGGTTTTAAATTCAGAGTTGTATTTCAGTATCTGTCTATATTTTGGTTAGATCCAGTGACAGGACCCAAAGAGTTGTGAGTTCAATACCTGGTTAAGGCAGTGGAGAACTTGGAGAAGTGAATTAACAGGAGATAACTGATAACTGACATCCATTAGACATGGCACATGGAACTAGAACAGTCTACCCCAACGAGCGAAATAAAGGGTTCAGTTCAACATTCCAACTACCTAAAGAAGGCCGGAGTGTACAATGGCCAAAACGTTATGATAAATATGGCAACAAAGATGAGGGCAATAATCTGAATAATGTAAATAGAGTTGTATTTATTAAATTCAAATATCAATAAAAACAATATAGGAGGCAGAGAGTTTACAGAACAAAAACAGGCTTATTGTTTTGTGCTGCAGTTGGGTGAGATATATTTGAGAGGAAAGAAATCCATTTCATATGCTAACTATATACTAATTGAAAGTATACAGTAGCATATAGTAGATGAGTATGCTTATGTGTACTATGCATATCAGTCAAATTATATACATTTTGGGCTGTATTTAAGCATACACACCCACCCACCTACCAGATATTTTGTGTTCAGTAAAGATATTATTCAAAATATCAAAAAGTCCTGCACTTATATACTTTTTGTAAGTAATGATCATGTTTTTTGTACATGTACAGAAAGTATAAAACATCATTTTTATGTGAAATTTTAATTTCACAACTTAAACATCCATGTGAGCATTAGATGACTAACATCATTACCTGTACACAAAATTTATTAAATTTTATATAAAACTACTTTCAGGGTATATATTAATTATATAAAACTATCTTCTGGGTATATGTATAAACTTGGAT
Organism: Acanthosepion pharaonis; assembly: GCA_903632075.3. Classification (NCBI taxonomy): domain Eukaryota; kingdom Metazoa; phylum Mollusca; class Cephalopoda; order Sepiida; family Sepiidae; genus Acanthosepion; species Acanthosepion pharaonis. The sequence continues at coordinate 2,088,725 of CAHIKZ030004489.1, read as the reverse complement.
TCCATTTCCAATCTGCTCCATTTTATAGATGCTATATACAAATTAAATAGCCTGTATTCACAATCCAAAAAAAATCTGAAAACTGAAGCACTTCTGGTCCCAAGAATGTTTGATAAAAGATTCTTAATTTGTATTGGCATTATTCCATGAATCTACAGCCTTTTTTTTTTAGAGATTTTTGAGTTGTATCTAATTCTATCTTTTTGTTCTGCTACTCAATTTTCTCACAACTCTACTTTAGATGAGATTCAAAGGTCTTGTATTACATTAAACAACACAGGCAGACATTTCATGTATATTTCTCACTATAAAAAACTCACCTTGTACATTATGTCACACATGTTTTGGAGGAAGCGAACTGATTAAAGAAACTGATAACCATACATCCCTATTCATTGGAATGGTCCCAAGATAACCCCCAGAATGAAGCATCCACATTATATAGCAAAAAATATGGTGCAGCATATAATTCGATTGATATCTACATATATCTTATAAACTCTCTGAAAGAATCATTTGCACTGAGTATATTTAAGTCTATGAAATTAAGTTTTTCTTTAAAAAAAGAAAATCACAAACTCTCCAAGTTAGCTATGTACAATATTTAAATAATGGAAAATGCGAAAAAGAAAAGCCCTTGAAAATAGTCTTAAAAATAATGTATCATGTACAAAAACATACTAAGTATACATTACAAAGTATGACAATTTGATTTCTAGAATGACTGTGTGAAAGCAAAGTTCGCTTACATGATCACTATTGGCAGATTTCACCTACAAAGTACCTGCCTTGTAAAGCTATGCTCTCCATGAGAAAATTTAATTCCAAGAATAACCCAGTGAAAGCAAAGTTTGCTTACATGGTCTCTATTGGCAGGTTTCACCTTCATAGAACTCACCTTGTAAAACTATGAACTTTGGGAGATGACAGTGCCATGTTTAGAAACATTCTTGGAACTTATTTCTGAAATGTCTTTCAGTAATGTAGTCAAGTTTTGGATGTCAAGGAGGTCAGCTAATCTTTGTCCTTTCATGGCATTTTTCAATTTGGGAAATAACTAAAACTCACAAGGGACTAAGTCTGGTGAATAAAGTGGATGGCTAATTTTTGTAATTATTAGTCAGGAACCTGCAAACTTCTGATGCATCATTTTCTTTCTCATTTCAAGATCTTTTGTTAGAATCTGCTGCACTGTTTCCCTATTCATATTCAGTTGTTCTGCTCTCAGTAGCACATTTATATTTGATCTGGACACACCAAGGTTTCCATTCAGTTCCCATTTGTAATTGTTCTTTGTGTTTTTTGGTACCATCAGGCACATCTTCTCACCCTTCGTTGAACCACATGTGGCATTCAAAAAACAGTCAATTTCTTTGTAGTTTAGTGTGTTGGCTACTATAATTAATAAGGTATCTATGAGAAATGTTTACATTAAATAATGATGGTAAAATAGTACATACAAAAAATAACAGTGACCGATTGATCTACAGTACAAGATAACATTTATTTAACAAAAATAAGAAAAGAAAAGTTTAAGAGTCTCTTTATCTAGAAATAAATGTAATACATAACAAAAATTCTTAATATATTTAGGTGTGACTAGCCGGTGTAGGTGTCCTAGTGTGTGAAGCATCCATAGCCCTTTTTTCTTTGATGTGAAAAGTTGATGGCACACACTTTGAAAGGTGGAAATTCACAGGAAAAAGAGTTACGTAAGGGCTTGCCTGTTTTTATACTCTATGGGCTGCTGCTGCTAACAAGTTTATTAAGACACTATAATAGCATATTCAACATAAGCCATTTTTCAATAAGACTAACATTTTACTAATACATTTACCAATGTTTACACAAAACTTAATGCGAATACACTACTCCAGATTCCTTTATTTTCCACCAATAGGATAATATGAACACATAAAACTTCCTCTATGGCTTGGCAACAAATGACTCATCTAGTTTGTATCTCAAAAAAGTGGAAGTTGGAGCATGTTTGGACATACTTTGGTACAAATATATGCCTGGTCATTATCCAAGTGACATGCTGCAGTTATTCTAAGAATTAAACTATCAAGCCTCAGATATACTAATGTAAACATATTATACTTATATATTTTGTTTTATATATATATTTATGTGAATATATTTATTTATAAATATATTTTAAAAATTTATGTTTATTGTATCTATAACAATTATAAAATATACTTTATATACTAAAAATATGGTTCTTATACAATTTGACTGTTATACACAATGCATACACATCCTCTGCTATAAGTAAGTACAATCAGTACATATTTAACATAGGTGAGGGCTCACGGCCACATCATGTTGAAACATTGGTTCCTGTAAGATCACTGAAGTTAAATAATGTCAAGCCTGGTCAGCACCTAGATGGGTGACCACTTGGAAATAAGCAGGTGCTGTATTGAATGTGTGGGTAATGTAATGGATAATGGCTTGGAATTGTTAATTCTAATTCCAGCTGGGTTTGTTATATTTGCTTACATGCAAATAACCTCAGGAAAGGTATGACTCCATCTCTTCTCCTTCTAACATGCATCTCTAAAACCATTATTATCTTAAGAAAAAAATTGTATACAAAACATTTAGATTTTAGCATTAAGTAACCCATAGTGGTTAATATGCTGTTAAACAAAATCAACCAACCAGTATAGATTAAGTTTCTTTTCTTTCAGGTATCTCACCCAATTTTGCTTTGCACTTAAATAAAAAAAAGCATAAAAATGTCTTAAAAAAATAAAGTAAAAAATGCATAAAAATGTCTTATATACTAAAAATGGAGTAAGAACTGTACATTATTTCCTACAAAAATAACCAGATAATCCATAAAAATATTGCACTAAAAAGAAAATTAAAGTTAAAAAATATTTTTACTGTATTTAATATTAAAATTTTAAATCAGCCTACTTTCTCAAGCCTCCTTTTGGCATTGATTTCTTTGAGTCTTTGAATATGTTGTTCACGTCTCTCTTTTTGTTGTTCAAGGGTCACTTGGTTGTCAGCTGCCTGAAAAACAAAACAAATGAAAAATGGACATTTACACAGTCAAAATAATTTGCAAACAAGATGGATAAATAGCAACAATATACTAACAACAAAAACATTTGAATTTAAATTAAAAATGACAAGAAAAATGTTTAAAGTTTCATACTGTGTCAAGGTTAGTGAGGTTAGTCACCCTATGTTGATACCAAATGAAAACAAAATGGTGAAGTTAACAACTAAAATCAAACAGGTTTTGAAATATTTCTTTCACATCTAGATTCATCACACATTTTTACAAGGCTAATTAATTTCAAACATGTGTTCAACTCACTTCAATAACTAATATAATGCAAACCAATTGGGAATACGTGGTGCTGTAAGTTTGGATGTGTGGGTGGCGTAATGGATAAAGACTGGGAATTGTTAATTGGAGAGCCAAGTTCCAATTCCAGTTGAGTTCATTATATTCACTTATGCACAATTAACCTTGTGAAAGATATGAATCTACCTTTTCTCCTCCCAGATATGGGTTATTAGTAAGACAAAACTTATCTCCGAAAAAACATTCTTACAATATAAGAATATTTTCTGGCTTTAAATAACCTGCAAAAGGTTGATAATCTATAAAGCAAAAAGCAAACCAATTATATTTCATAAAATAGAAATAAAGATTGTTGTTTCACAACACTTTGCATTAAATCTCAATTACATTTTTAATACCATATGATGAAAACTAGAAAAGTAAATTTAGATGAAAAGAGCAGAGATTCTTTTTTTACTTGTAAATTATATTACTCTATAAATAAAATTACTAATGTATTTTACATTGAATTTTAATACAAATTTACAGTCAAATCAGCCAATATTTTAAAAAATAAAACTCTTCAAAATCCTTGGGATGAACAACTAAAAATGGTGGTCAAGTCATTAGAAGTGATATTAAAAACACATAAAATATAAGAACAGGGTTTATTTAAAAAAAAGAATAAAAAAATAGTCAGTTGAAAGTAGCAATAGAAGAAATAATATCAATCATTGTAAAACTTACCCTCCCTCCTCCCCAGTGGGAATGTTTAAATCAGAGTCTATAGTTGAAAAAACATTATGGTTATTTTCTAAGCTTACATTAACCAGGAATAGGACTTTATTAGTGGAGTATGGGTTACACCAACATATGTTCATGCCTTAAATTTTAAAATTACAAACACAGTTTCATTGAATCTTTTTCTCTGTGGATTCAGTGTAGAAACATACCACATGATAGAGAGGAAGAATAATAGACCAATCAAATTGTTCTATTGTGGTGTTGAAAAGTTCTAAGCCTTGAGCCTCTTAAAAGAAATATAGACAAGTCTTGACAAAAGATAGTGTAGATACACTAGCTTTCAACAGGATTTCATTTTCAACTACCAGTTATCTCAAAGGAACTGTCTTTGATTGTCTACCAAACTTCCACTGACCAAAGCTACAGCTAAAAGTTTAATGACTCCTCTCTCACACTGTGTATATAAATATTCTCTTGCTCCCTCTATGTGTATGTAAATTCCCACCCACTTTCTTTTCACACATATACAGACATGAACTTAGACATCTGAAAGGAACTTTCATTTTACACAAAACATTTTTTAAGTCTTCTTTTTTTCTTGTTATCTGAATTGTTTCATTTGAACCTTACATGTAAAACTACCATTATTATTATTCTTTTTATTTATATATGTGTTGAATTAATTTTGAAATGGTAAAACTTTTTACCAAATTTTGTTATAAGATTCCCAGTACATTTAAATGGGTCTCCAAATAAATATTAATTTTAGATTCTGCTACAGAAACACTTTGAGAATCAAACTCACAAAACTAATGAATTGGTTTGTAAGAACAGCTTGTGAGTTAAAAGTAAGTATCAAAAGAAATTTATTAAGTTTAACTTACCTTGCACAAGGTTACAAGAGTTGATTACCCAGTGAGGCTTAAGCTCATTATAATAACAAATTGTTTAGCAAGTAAGTTAATGATAATGTTACAGTAACTATAAAGTATTTACTCAGTTAAATTTGGCACAAAGCCAGAGGGCTATGGTACCAGTGATGAATCAATTCACTATTGAATTTATTGCTTTGCTTGGGGGGTGATAATAAAAAAAAATGACAAGTGTTCAAGAGAAAAACAAATAAGAAGTTAGAAAGCGATAACACAAGCCATGATGCAACTCAATATAACAAAAATAATCAGAAAAAAAATTAAGCAACAGGAAATAGCACCAATCTTTAAAAATGTTTACCATAAATTATATTAAAAATAGATTAAAAGATTATCAATCATATCTTGAATCTTTATTAGATGAAGCATTGTAAACTATTATTAATTCTTGACTAGTAGTTGTAAAAGAATTGTGTCATAATGGATGTAACCTGCCTTACCTCTCAATTATAATGGGCAGTGAAAAAAAAAACAGGGAATCATGTGCAGAAAGGTTCTTTCATCTTAATTTAAATTGATTTCATTCCATTTACCCAGACAATCATTCTATGACTATTAGTAAACAGCACAGATTGAAAATAATAATTATCAATATTGTTTTTTTTATTTATTGAAGGAAATTATTCTGTTGACCAAAATTTTAAAAAATACCTTGTGAAAATTCTTATTCACAAACCAACACTTCTTTATTTTTTATTTTTATACACACTTTCTAATACAACTGAGCTGAAAAAATTTTGCTTATAGCTTTCACATTTGTAATATGAATCATGTTTTTAGCAAACCACTTTCTCAGATCAAAAAAAAAAAAAACGACTCTAAATAAATTAATCTTATAAATCCTAAAGACAATCCTTCATTAAACCCTACAGATTGGTAGTATAAAACCACAAAGAAATTTACCAAATAGCAACAACAGCAGCAGCAATTAAAATGAGTAGTATATGTAACTAGAAGAGAAAATGATATCAATTTTCAAACTAAAAAAAAACTTTGTAAAGGAAACTCCCATCAAATAAATTTAAATTAACAATAACACTAACTGTTCAGTCAATGAATGATGAATGCTTACTGTACAGATAATTCTACCATTGTCATTACTATATCTGGGGAAGAAGTGGATTCATACCTTTGAACCTACATATGAGTAGATTCTGAAATTGAATATGCATTTTTTTTTTTTTTTTTTATTGTTGTACATCTATAAATGCATCAATTTACTGATCAAGGAAAGTCCCAAAATATAAGAAAGACCTATAACACTTAGTGGATTTGAAAAGTTTAATTTCCTGAAAAACTGTTTTAAGATTTCATAAATTTCAATTGACAGTAACAATGACTGTTTGGTCAATGAATGTCATGCTTCCTGTATGAAAAGGTTAATTTTACCATTACAATAAATTAACAATTTACCATTACAATAAGTCTTGTTTAATGATGAAAAAAGCATTTATTTTATATAAATATATATTTTGCAACATAAATAAGTGGATCACATTACTCAGTGGTGAATATTACTTACGCACATAGATTGAATATTATACAGTGAAAATTTCAAATTAGAATTCAGCTAATATTGGTCCACTTTTGTATGTGCATTGTACAAGTTACAAATATGGTTAGTCAAATGAAAAGAACATAAATCTTGGCTTTCACAAACCATCATGAGCACTTTCTTTAAGAAATCTTCCAATAAAATTCTGAATTCTTTAATGACATGAGCAAGTTAAAACACTTCTATTTTAAATGTAAAATTTTGAAGATAACAATAAAAGTTCTTTTGATTATTAAAAAAAATATGCTTTTTATCAGTAGGTTGATGCAAAATGTTCCAACATTTTATTGCATTAATATTCTGCTATCCAAATATTTTCTCAGACTTTCTATGACCACATGTCAATTTTTAGTTAAACTGTATATTCAATTATAAAAGAATGATTTCAGTTTTGATTTGATGAATTTCTAGAATGATTTTTCAATATCTTGAATCTGTTGGAACTACTAACAAGACAAGTAGTATTGCATAGAGTAAAATGAAGATGAGAGTTCAGAAGAATTTCCTGTCTCAGTTCTATGATTGATTGCAAAAATAAAGATGAGTATTGTCACATAGTCAAATTACTGGTCAATGTGTTCAGGAAAGCACTTCTTACATCATCAAACAAACCAATTACTCACTATAATTATTACAAACTGATGGAAATCTGAACAAATTGTCTTTGAATCCTATAAAACACAGATTTAAATAGTATTAAATGTTGATTTAAATAATTATTCTTACATTAAATGAACTAATTACTCACTGCAATTTATTACAAACTGATGGAAATTTAAAAAAAGAATTATCTTTGAATCCTATAAGACACAGGGAAATGACCATTTTCCTCTAATAGATTCTTTTTAGGCAAAGATGTTGGTTATCCAGGATCTAGAAATCATTTTTTTTTGCTTTGGTTTCTTGGAATAAACCCAATTTCATCATCAGTAACTATCTCCAAAAATGAGAAAAATTCTGACCAGTATTCCTTTTCATAAGTTTATGTGGAATCCATCTTTCTAGCTTCTGAATATTTCTAAGGTTTATAAATAATATAGTACTGTTTATAGTACCCTTAAAAGCTTTCCCCAATATCATGTAGAATTTAGTACTAGAAATGTTTGCATTAATCTAATAAAATACAGTGTCATGAATGCACAGAAAATGCATGTTTTAGATGATTTTCTTGGTTTTTGTTGGAAGATTATTGCACCTAGTTTTTGGCTATACAAGTTAGATTAAAATATGAGAAAATAGCATGAATGCACATGAAATGAAAGTTTAATTGCACTTTTCATTTTAAGTATAATGCCAAATTTCAAACTATTTTTATTTTACAATCTGACAAAAAATTTAATTGTTAAAACTTATATTGCTGTACATATTCATATTGAATTTTTGAACATGAAGAGAAAAATATTTTATGACTAGTCTAACTTTTTATCACAACACTCAGGTTTGATACATTTTCAACTGCTAGAGCCACCAACACAAGATCAGAAATAAATTTGGAGCTTTTGAAAAAGATTTAAACTTGCGTTCCACAGCTTGAGAGCCTGTTTTTCATAGATGTCACTGTTACCCAATTTGGCCATAGAAGCATTGATAATTAAGCAGGATAGTAATCTATGATAATTCTGCTATCCCTTGTAATCTTAAGTTATAGTTTAAAGGAGTTAAAGCAATATATATTAGAGATAGGCTCTTCAGATGTGGAATGTGCATTAAAGTTTTGTTACTTCTGCAGTTCTGATTTCATAATGCTTGTTCTAGAGATCAAAGAGTTTAACAATCTTTGATATAGTGATAAAAAGCATAAAAGTATTTTAAAAAATTGGAAAGGCTTTGTCTAAAAATGAATGAATGCCAAGTAAATATATTTTTGTTGGTATTCTTGTGATAATCTGACAATTTTCAACTTGCATTAGACATCAAATATTAATAAAAGTCATTCATTTGTAAAGATTATTACTTCTATTTTGAAATAAGTTTGTAAATACTGATGTTAATGAATTTTTTGAAGTTGAAATATATTCAGTTATGAACTCAGGGAAAACTAGTTATTTTTAGTATTGTAGTGTTTGTATATTGATAGATACTAACTTCTGTTTTATTATTCAAGCTTTCTCAAACTATTCCACTAAGTGGTTAAATTACAAAGACTTATTCTATTTACTTAAATTTGGTATAATTCTGTTTCCAGTTAACCTTGAAAGGTATTTTTTTCAACTAATTTTTTTTTAATTATCTTCTAAATATAAAATCAGAATTAATGATTAAAGTTTGGTGTTAAAATGTATTTGTAAATCTACCCTTTTTATTTTTCTAAATAAACTAACACTTACCTCAATATTTATTTGGAATGTATGAAAAATGACCTTGACTCATGAGGTCATGGAAGTGTAGAATAATCCATTTCTATAAGTCTATGTAATACCAGGAAAACATTGAAATAATTGCTAGCAAATTAAAGGAGGTCACTGTTGCATTTCATTTTTATAAAATTAACTTCTTGTAAAGAATTTAATACCACTAAGGATTTTGAGAAAGGTAATAAGTGATTGTATGTAACTTTATTTTTGAAAGAAAGAGAAAATGGGATAACATTAGTTTATTTGTTTGCTTATACAATATTGAAATAGAAGGTAAGAATTAATGAAAAAATTATTAAAAAGATCATTAACATTTTAAATTACACTAAATCATATAATTACATTAAAAGTGTTACTTTTAATTAATTGGAAATATTGAATGATAACACACTTTTTCAAAAATTAGAACTATTAATGAAACTATTTCGACCGGGCAACACCGGGTAACCTCTCTGATAACCTTCAGCGTGTGAAACTAAAGATTATCAGAATAAAACAGAATAAAAGAATACGAGATTGCGATTTCTAATCTTTCTCTTGTGAAAAGGCTTAAAATACAAATAAAAACCAAGAAAAAAAAAGTGCAACGTTTTATAACAAGACAAGATATATATAAAATGTTGAAAGGTGGCCCTTGAAGGTTAAAAATATTAAAACTTAATCAGTTTACAATAGGAAAAAAAAATGGTGGTATCGAAAATGTCGTAACGAATTGTTCTTTATTTGTGAACTGTTATTCCGGATTAAGGGTTATATAAATAATGTACGGAATGTAGAAACCGCTGTTCAAGAATAACTGAATCGAAACAGGTCTGCAGCAATTTTTCAAATGAAACTTTTCAGTCAATTTTTCTAGTTCGGAAGTGAATAGATATAATTACAATATGGCGAATATTTGGGAAATTAATTTAAAATTGAAATCTTTGTCACGGTAATGAAAACAAAAGGCATGAAAAATAATAGAAAATATTTTGTTAAAAAATTGGCAAAAATATGCAAACGTCAAAAAAATCATAAATGTAAAAAAAAAACAAACAAAAAACTACATTATTTTTAAATACAAAAAAGGGTAAAAACTAAAAAGCGATGTTTACAAAATTCTAGAGATTAGAAGGCAAAAATAAATTTTTTAAAATGTTAAATTTAAATAATTTAAAAAAAAATAATTTCACAAGTGAAGCACGCTTCTTAAGTTTTTATTTAACAAGGTCGAGGAAAAAAGTAAACCTTACTTACACGTGTACCAATAAAGATACTAAAAGTGCAATTTTATTGCGAATCGTACTTTAACTTTATTATGCATTTTTGTTTATTATTTTCAAGTCTTTTCTGCAGGCAGTTGGAATGTCACAGAGTATTTCTTTAAACTAGAAAAAATCGTTTGGAATGTAACTAGTTAGCTAAAATAATTATTGACGATGTGGGTCAAAGCCAGCAAGCAATGATAGTTCTAGTTGAAAAAAGTAACATTGTGTAAGTGAGTTAGAGGAAACAAATTAAAAAATACCCCAAACAGGCTTAAAGGATTCAAAGCGAAACCTTTTAAAAGCTTTCTTTCTTTCTTATCCTACGACACATTCCTGCTTGAGATCGCACGCATTATTTGACAAAAAAAAGACTAAAAAATTATTTTTTTTTATTTACTAACTACTGCCGCTTACTAGTGATGCAATATAAAAAACATTTTTAGATTTTGCAAGTAAGCATTTGTAATTTAAAAGTGTAGTTAATAGAGAAAAATGAACATTTAAGTCATGTGTAATGTCTGCTTTTTCTTGTTCCGCGGAACAGACGAAAATTAGGCTTGAAAATTTAAGTGGAAGTCCCCGAGAAATAAACACAGATGCATAGTCAACTTAGTTTATAGCTTATGTCAGTTTATTTATCATCGAAATAAAAAATAAATTAACAGTTGGAGAAAAAAAATCTCTAAGACTTTCAGCAATAAAAAGAACACAAAGTTGGGTACTGATTGAAATGAAAAATAAAATCAACAATCAACGGTAAAAGAAAGATTTGAAAAATATTTTAGAGTTTTAGGCGATATTGTTTCATTTAAAATTTAATTTATTAATATCTCACATGGAGAAACATTTAAAGTTAAAATTAGAAAATTTCGGCCAATTTTATCTCAGTGATTCAATTTGAAAAGGGGATTATTTATCGTGCGTGGAATAATATCAACTTAGTAGTAGGCGTGCGCAGGTTAACTTTATAAAAGGCAAAGAGGCGGCGCCGCGATCGAAGTAAAGAGTCACTGACATTATTAAGGAGGAAATCAACGACATTTGGTGAGTTTTATATCTGTCTGCCTTAAAAACCAGGCTTTTCTTAGTGATTTCTTATCTTACTTTTACGGTAAGTGTCTACATAGCATTCGGGGAACCATAAACTGAGATAAAAATAATGTTGCAGAAGAAGATTTTCATCAAAAAAGTCACGGAGTGTGCATAATCTTTTATTGTCTTGATTGTAAAAAGGAATAGCCAGAAGGAACCGCTATTGTACAATAACCAACTAAACTACTTCATGACGATTTTCACACGTGACATTGCACTGTTTTATGATGATGATTATAAAAAGAATAACAATTATTTGTGATAAACAATTTTGAGGCAATTGATCTTTCAAAAAGATTTATTTAAAATACCACCATTATGAGTCCGATCTCTGAACCCAGCCAGTCTGAGTGTAAAATGTAACAACAACAATAAATTAAATCGGCACAAAATATTTTGCATAATGTAATCAAGATTTCTTTGCTCGGCTTCAAACCTAGGCATTTCGTCCCAATATCTATTTATTTTTTAAACTGCATCCATTTTAGAAGTGGAAACGTGTTTTTATTTCGGTAATAAACAGCAAAAACAAAAGTAAAGTAGTTTAACGTGGCGAGCATTAAAAAAAGAAGAGAATCTAAAAAAAAAAAAAAATGGCCAGTCTATTTATACAACGAGAGCATTTCAAAATATTTTTCTTTGTAATTCTTCAAATATAGTCTGGAATTTAGAGTTGCTTTTCTATTAAAAAAAAAATCGAGAAAAAGTCACAATTAGTCAGAAAAGCATTAAAATTTGGAAGTTAACAAAAATGGCAACTGTTCTGGCTTATTAATGCTCGTCTTCATCTCATTGTTTGGAGATAGATGGACTTGATTCTTTTTGAAAAATTTCTTTTATTGGGGTTGGTTTTTAAAATACACAAAGATGAACTCCTTTTTGCCAAGATGACTATAGCAGCTGGATTGGTTTCCCACTAATTCTGTATAACTAAATAAAGTATTTTTTTATTATGTCTAGCCTAAACAACAGACAGGTATTATTAATTCTTCGATTGAACACCTGATTTCTCTTATTAGTTTCTCATACTTTGCTAGTTTGCTTTTCTAAGAGCATACTAAAATTTTCACTGCCGTTTTTAATTAAATGTCAAGTTACTGATAAAACTGAGGATCACCACGGAGCATTGGAAAATATACACAAAAATAAAATATATATAAGACAAAATAAACATCAGAGTAGTTCGGATGCTACTATGTATGAAACGATTTTATTATTTTTAGTTTGGTTCTCGTATCGGCATTGGACATCTAAATGATTATATTTCATTAATGACTATCCCTTTTTTTAAGTTTCAAGACGTAAATTATTTTGAAGAAAAGAAAAAAATATGTACTAAATAAGGGCAATATCTTAAAAATACAATGTAAACATTAATTACGACTTAAAATTAGCATTATTTTCATGCATTATTATTGAAAAATTCAGTTCTTAAACTCCTAAAAATAATTATCTCGATCCGTTTATTTTTGGTTTAGTTGACGTCTTTTATCGTTGGATGCGAGTATGGCGCCTACTGTACTCTGGTTTCATTTTAAAGTTCCAAGACGCAGTTTCAACATTTTTTTTTTTTTTTTAGTGTAAAGATTAATTCAGATATTTTAATTAATCCTAACAAAAAAAAAAAAAAAAGAAAAAGGAGGAGGCGGTTTCTTTTCTTCTCTTTTTAACATAACTGCAACCTGAATTAAAATAAAGAAAAACACTTGGCAAGAGAATTAAATCGGTTGTTTTCGCCGTAAACGGAAATGAATTGCTTGTATAACATTTTTTTTCCCTTATCGGAGATGTTAATATAAAAACTCATATTTCACGAATCCAAACAATTCCTTTTCTCATTAATGGCAGTCATTTTTGTTTCACGACTTCTTTTTATTTACACGACCGTTCATATATTTGGAGAACAATTTATAATTTAATTCTATTTTAATTTTATAATTGTTTTCGACCGGCAATTAACTTTAAAATTATCATAATTTTAACATGAGTATGAAACTATTGTTTTGAATTTACATTTCTTTTTTGATTATAAAATAATTCGAGCCTACTGCTTACGTACGTTGTGCCAACGATCGATTTAAGTACACAATATACACACCAGATTGTGTGCGTGCACACTAGTGTATGTATAGATAATAATAGACCCATCTTCATAACACCTTAGTTGACATAAAACATCTGTGATGACAGCAGGTTAAGTTGTTGGTGTTATTTGCCCTTTAATTATCATCTTTTCTTCAGAGATAAATTTTGTATGACAAAGGAAATCTGTGACGACGACATGCAGCAGTAGCATTAGTAGCAGCAGCAGCCACCGCCGTCGCCGTCTGTACCCCCATCTCCATCTCTTACTGTCCGTGCTCCTGCTACTACCACAGTAATCAATATTACTCTTACTACTACTATCTCTAGACATGATGGATGGAGAAAATGGGGCAGCTGTGGGATAGATTGCGATCATAATCACTCCCACAACTATTCTTGTTTTTTTTCATTAACATGCCTGAATTTGTCCTCAAGTGAAACAGCTAAAACCCTATGCCCCTCTACCTTTCTGGCCATTTCTTCCTTCCTTTATGAGAGTTATGCTTTTGAAGCAACATTTGACATTAAACTGGTCACTGGTTAGTAATGTGACTAATTTGTACAACAGAAACTCTTCTAACATTATTTAATTACTTGCTTACTATGAAAAGAATTTTATTAAACGATTTTAATAAGTCATTGGAAATATGGTTGATATTCATGGTAGTATTTCTTTGTCTATTTTGGAATTTAGCTATTGACCATTTCCCCAGTAGGCACTTTGCAGATTTGGATCTTATCCTCATAGAAAAGGATTAGAAATTTGGTAGGGTAAGTGAGGCAAACATCCATTGGGAAATCAACCAAACAAAATTGATAATAAATAGCAACAAAAAAGCAGTTTGATATTTTAAATTAAAATTAATTTAAATTATATTTGTCTTGATTTTCTCATTGAGCTGCTAACCATTACACCACTTGCTCACCCAAAATAATTCAATATACTGATTAGGAAATAAAGCTTTCTTGCATACTGAACATGACAAGTAGTATTGCATAACTATTGCATGAAATATCAGTTATAATGATCATTACTTTAATGAGTTTAAAGAAATAATTTTCAAATAGCATAAACTGTACCCATGCTTACCAGAGTGAATGGAAGTTGAATTTTATGTACATTCTCTTCATAGTAATCATAATCAGCCCACTTTTGTAGTTCCTCTTGAAAATTGACAGTCATGTATGTGTGTTCGTGTATTAATTCCTGAAAATAGAAATGATAGAAAAACTGTCTTGTGAATGGGATAATATTGCTGCATTTTATTATTAAACTGAAATTGATACAGTAAAACAACTTAATCAGAGTAACATTAATTTCTAGTTCAGTACTTGCATTACATATATGCACATTTATAAAATACATGTATTTATGAGAATGACCATTCATTGTAGTAAAAGTTGGTATTTTTCTGTTTTTACAACCAATCTTGAATATAATTTTATATTAATATAGTATGTAAATAAAAAATTATTTTTGTTTTTTCTAGCAAAAACCAAACGTTCACCTGTTGTCAAGCTTGAGTACATCAGATTTCACAATGTCTAAAGGTTATGAGATGCCAAAAGGGTATGATATGTCAAAACAGTACATGTCCAAACCATATGAGCGGGCAGCGGCAGCAGCAGCAGGAAGTGCTGGAATGATGTACACACCTGCTCAGGCCTTAGCAATGTCTCCTTCAGGAGTCATGCTTAGTGGGGCATCACAACCACAAAGCATCATTGTCAACCCTGCCTCTCCATATGCACAACAAAGTGTACTCATCAACCAGACTCCAGGTAGGTTCATAATAATTCTTGCTGAAACATTTTTAATACATTAACCTATATCTATATCCCTGTGGGTATGAGGTTTATAAACTTATAAATAACCTTTCTGTTAATTAAAGGAACATCAACCTGCAGACAGTTGTTTTTTTTTTGTTTTAAGATCTCAGTAAATTATCTTTATCTTGTGCTTAGAAACTGAAGTTTGAAATGCTGCTGGCTCAGTTACCTGTTTTTCTTTATCAGTTTTGTTAAGGTGCTCTCTGTATGTCTATTATTGCTGGTTGATCTTTATATCCAGCTGAATATTTCAAAAGTTGATTTCTTTAAATAATTAAAGAAAAGAAACTGATACATATAATATTGAAGAGAATTCTAATGAAGAATCAACTGGACATTAGTTATTTGTTATATAGAACTCTGTTTGTTCACTGTATTCTCAGTACCAGGTCATTTATAGAGAAATATCTCTTTACCAAGTTATTTCTGTACCTTGTAAATTAGCTAACATTAAAAAAAAATACAATTTTATGCATCCACCAGTAATAAGCAAGCAAGCAAAATTCAACAAAATGTTAAATTATTTTTTTTTTTTTTTTTTTTTTTTTATAAAATCCAAATATCTATTTGAATTTTTTTTTGTATAAATAATTATAATTGGGTTTTATTAAATGCAGTACAGCTTCATATTTAGCATTTGTTTTCATTTGTCCAAGTGATAAATAATTTAGTTTGCATGTTTCTTTTTAAAGCAATTGTAACTTGTCTCTTTTCTTCTATCTCAATATTCAGCATAAATATATGTGATTGGTTTACTTTATTATAAAATATTTAAGAGAAATGATTACACAATCCCTTAATGCTTCTTACTTCAGAAACAGAATGGTTAAAATTCTGAAGTTGGAATGAGACAGTCTGTTAACATTGAAATTTGGAAATTCCCTTTTCACTGTGACCTGCATGATTGCACACTTCCCTAATGAAGGACAGGAAACTAATACATGTAATTCAGGCTGATATGGTCCATCAGAAAAGTGTTTTTGTGCAATGAGAAGGGAACTGGAAAAAATCTGTTGCAAGGCAGCAAATGTGCTATAGCACATCTAAAATCAGGCTGAGCATGGCAGATTATCTTTATCATATGGATTATTGTGGCAGAGTATCCAGAAGAAAGCCATTTCTTAAACCAGTTATCAGTCAACAGAGAAAGTAGTGGGCAATTTAGATGGACAGACACTTAGATTTTCAGCACACTTTTTTATAAGAATTCTCATTTGCTGAATGTTTTTAAACCAGTAGCTGGTGGTTGTAGAGATTGCCTTGTCAAAAATGTTTGAACTGCTTGCAGCTCACTATCAAATGTGAATTTTTGGTTATAGTACAAGGAATTGGTCATTCAAAGTTTTTGGAAATAGTTCAGAAAATGCATATTCATTCTGCAGAATTTACTTTTCCATTATTCACTGATTGTGAGTTGGAGAAAATCTGTGCCACTTTCATGAAAGTAATCTTTTAAAAGGTCATTAAGCAGATAATCTGACAAAGTCAACTGATATGAATTCAATTTGAACATGTCAGGATAATTTTGAATTGTGATATCAAGACAATGTCCAGAAAATTTTTTGCCTAATGTATCCTTAGTCAAATATTCCATAAGATAGATCTGATTTGATATTTGCTCATATTAAGTACAGATTTTAATTTGCATGAAAAATAGATATCTATTTTTATTAGCATCCTGTCTTGGTGAATACTGATATAATATATACTAATCGACATAAGTTCTTTAATAGTAATATATAATTGTTTTTAAGCCAATCTTATGTAAAATTAGTTTTTATTGTATATCAGTAATTTTTTTCAGGAATGTGTAGGTATATCTTTTTATTAACAGAACCATACCTGCACTGAAGAACTGCATTCTATTATTGCTCAATAAATATATGTATATAATTACATATAGCAAACTATATATTTTTATCACAAAACTATTTTAATGCACAAATATTCATTATTGTAATTAAATTAACAAAGAGTAGAGTTGACTATCTTTGAAATTGTTTGGCTGCATCATCTTATCTGTTTGGTTTGTAACTATTCCTAATATTCTTTGTATGTTGCATATAAATGTATTACATTTATTATTTGTTAAAAAAAAAAAAAACTTTTGATTAATAATAGCAAATATAGAGAGCACTTTATCCACCTTCAATATTAGATTCTTTTAAAGAAACATGTATTGTGGCATTTCAAAATGTCTGGAGCCAAGCCAATTCTTTGTCAGCTAATGTATGTTGTGTCACACTTATTGGTAGCAATCTGGCAAAATTGTATCCATTGTTAGTGACACCATTGCTGACCATCAGAGGAATGAGCTATTATCATTGGCTATATATATTGCAGGTATGATGTCCCTTGGCTCGCAGAGTTCTTCCTATCCTTATGGTATGCAGTCTGCTCCAATATATGCTGGTCCCCTGCCCCAATACCAGCTATACAGCACAGCCCAGCAGATGACCCCCGCAAGCATGTCAGCAGCACCCTACAATCAGGTCTCCTACACACAGCAGCAAAAATATCTTGACAAAGATGTTCACATGATGACAGCAGCAGCAAACTCAGCAGGGATGCACCATGTGGTGGGCAACCAGTCTGCCTGCATGAGAATGCAAAATGCTCCCCCACATGGGGCCATGTATGCATACTCCAGTCCAGGCATGACGGTGGCCTACCCATCAACTAACAGTTCTGCTGCAGTTGATATGCCAGGTACACGCAAGTAAACAAGACAAATTAATGCACAGAATTTGATAACACCAGAGGAAGCCAGCAGTTAACTAATGTGTTTGCTTCCCTTTTTTTTCAACCCTTTAGTTTTTATTTTATAGTTTGTTTTATTTTTTATTTTTCCTTTATTCAAGGAGCTTTAGAAAGGTTTGATTTTTTTTTTTTTTGTTATGTATTTTTTTTTTTTAGATAATTTAAAAAAAAGTTTCTTAGATTGATAAATGAAGATTTTTGATTTTACTTTAAAGAAAAAAAAAAAGAAAAAGAAAAAAAACAACAGGAAAAGTAAGTTAAATACATATAATTTGGTAATTGTAAAATGTACAACATAATTATACACAGGTGAGTGATCCTAAAAATTGTAATAATCTTTTCAGGATAAAAAGGAAATTTGAGAACAGTTTTGGCTGGTTAGTATGGATCAATAAATATAGCACTTTATTGTAAAGCTTAAAATTTTAGATCAAATCAAAATGTGATCCAAAAAATAATTTTGGAAATGTAGTGTTCTAAAGTATGACAATTTCTTTCATGTTTCTATTATTTTAGTAAAATATTTAAATGCATATTTTATTTTAAAATATAAAACACACAAATGTAATGATGAATAAAAAGTAAATAGGTTGTGTTATAAAAGTGTTTATGATACAAGTAGCAATTTTAATAAAACTTTTTGTTTAGTTCTCTCAATTTTAAACAAATACAAAACCCTGACACTTAAAAGGGAGGTAATTGCTGAGTATCTGCACACCTCATAATTCACTCTTTTGGCATCTTTGAATCAATTTGCTTCTATTCGTATGTGAGTAATCAAGTCCCTTTTAGAAATTAAATCCAAAAAGTCAACTTTTTGTAAGAATTAATACAGAGAATGTACAGATTCTGAAGAGTATTGTCAGGCAAATACAAAGTGGTTTCATAAGTTGGCATTTAGACATTGTTTTATTTCAAGAAAGCAGTTACTAATTTTTTTTGTGCAGGTTTTAAAAAGCAATAAAAAATAAAAAATAAAAAAAAAAAAAATGAAATTTATTTTTTGCTAACAAACCATGTTAAAACCAGACAGACATTTTTGATTCTACAATGGATAGTATTAAAAAGAAAAAAAAGCAAAGTGTCCTAATTGAGCCTCAAATATTTTAAAAGGTAACTTTCCTGCTGTGTTGAGAAATTTGGGGACCTGGTTTGGCTGCTGTTTATGTGTGTGTGTTTTGTTGTTTTCATGAGAGATTAAAAGTGTTTTCCCCATTTTTGATGCTCATCCATCAGTAAGTTTCCTGTTAAACTGTTTGAGATCATTATTTATGAAATATGTGAATGGTCTGTCAACTTTGTCCATTCATATCAAGGACATTTTTTAAAGGTTTTGTTGGATTCCTGTGTTATTGTTTTTTTTTCTTTTCTTTTTTTTTTTTTAATGCCAAAGTCGTAATTTAAAAATTTTAATCGACTTTCATTTTTCAAAGGAAATTGGTAAGAAGAAAAATAAAAGCTAATAAAACATGGCAGAAAAATGAACATAAAAAAGACAATTTTCCTGTTGCAATGAATACATTTTTTAACACTGCTGTGATGAAATTTATGCATAGATTTGTTGGTATACTACAGCGATACCAGTAATATTTTACTGAAAAAAATAAAAAATGAAATAACTAAACAAAAGGTACATTTGTGTTCAGCATACATGGAAAATATTTGAGTCCCCTTAAATGTTCCTTGAAAGATGAAAGCTAATGAATGCTGATTTCATATCTATAAAATTTGTAAAATTGAATAGACATCCTGGATAGACCATTCATGTAATTTAGTAAATAATGACCTTGTTTGATAAATTTTTTCTAACAAATGATGCAATTAATGTTTTAAGCTTTTTTATCAAAAGGCTCAACAAATAGCTGCTGTTGTTTCTAAAGAACTCATGGCAAATTCTTTCATTATTTTGTTACTTTCTTTTATTTTATTCAGTTTATAAAAATAAAACCTTATTTTATATAGCATTTTACATTTTTTGTAAAAAAAAGTGTTTTTTTTTTTTTTTTTTTTTGATTGAATTCTCCACACATGTGCTTCCATTTCGTATTTATATCTCTATAAATGACTTTTGGAACAGTTTTACTATAATAAATAAAACTGCTGAATTTGTTTCTTGTGTCATAGGGGTCATCACCCAATTTTTCACTTGAAACACAGTATAATCAGATTAAATAGAAAGTATTTTTTCTCAGACCTTTCAGTTCATTCATACTTTTTTGTTCATTTGTAAAAAAAAATTTGATAAAAAACAGTCCTCTTCTCTCTGTCAAATTTCAGCTTTGCTTAACAGAAACAATAAAAAAAAAATCAGTTTCAAATATTCACTTTATATTAGCACATTTCATACCAGCAACAATAAACTAAATTTTGCATGTGAGCTTTTTTACCAAATAAAATGCTTTTTTATGGGAACAAATTTTATTAACTTTTCTTGTAACATTTCTAATTACATAGGAAACTGCTCAGTTGGTAAAACACTGAAATGCGCATTAACAGCTTATCTAGGGACTGACATGAACATTTTGAGACCACTCCACTTACAATCTGTTAAACAACACCAAAACTCCAAGTTAGATTATTTAAACTAAAATAAAACTGAGTAGTGAGTCACTTTTTAATAACGATCAATACAAATGGTGTGTCAGTAACTTATTAATACTAAGTCTCTAGCTACATAAATTTACCTAAAACATTTAAAAGCATTTAACCTGAATGCAAGTAAAATATTTTTACTTTTCTTCAAGTAATATTTTTGATTTTTGTTTGACATGAATATTCTCATGGCATTTTTTCATCTTATTTAAGCTAAAGAAGTTTTTCTTTTCATGAATCATTGTAACCACCATACAATTATCAAAGACTGACCATTTGAAACAGAATTTTTGGTTTCTGTCAATTGCTAAATGAGACAAGAGAAGAGGATTTAGTGAAGATCAGTCTGACTTTTTGTAGAACACAACATGGACACAGACATTTGCTTTTCATATAAAATAAAATCTGATCATTAATTATTAACACAGGTTAAGGCTGCAGCCCCAGTCCTATCGTTGACATGTCATTCATTTTACTGTCAGACTCTAAGGATTTTCCCATCCTTTCATAGAGGAAGGAAGATATTAATTTAGATGTTCGTATGAACACATTAAATAGTCCAACAAAGTCAGAGCACAGTTGTTGGAGGATTTGAAAACAAGGTTACTGGAAACCAGAACTGAGTGCTACTGTATTAGTGTGATATAATGTGTGCAAGTACATATGTTGCTCAAATAAACAAATTTGCCAAGACATATTTTCTTGCTTGTTTTTATATTTGAATAGTTGAAGTGTCCAGTGCAAAATGTACCTGTCATGTTTGAAGTTGTGTTCAAATAAAACCAAATCTTAATGGTAAATTACTAAGTGTTGTTATTTTGTGCAGTAACAATATTCTATCTAAGATGTTTTTAAATTACTCAAAATTTTCATTGACTAAATAACTTTGCATTGGACTCTTCACTTTATTACATGAAAGATTGACTTAAGTATCTCAGATACAAAATAGTCATGCAGAAAATAAAGTATTCATCAATTATTTCATTGGATGCATAGTTGTATATTAAAAAAATAAAATTATACCAAAATAACATGACTTGATCAGCTTATTTCAAAAGAAGATAATGAGTACCACTAAGATCTGATGGGTTTATTTTTGGCTACTTGTTTATGTGCGTGCATGTGAATACAGCTATTGTTAAGCATTAACAGGAACTGATTCTTGTGTATTCATTAGAACTATTTGTGCCTAACTACTATGATAATAAACATCAAATAAATTCAACCAGATGAAGTTGATCTCTGAAAAAATATTTTTTAACATTGCTCTGGGTGCATGCACATGGCTGAAGCCACAAAAAAATACAATGTTTGATAATGAGAAATATAAATCTTTTTGGAAAAAGTCATTTAAAAACTGACAATATCTGAAAATATTCCTATTTGTTTGAAATGTTTAAAAGAACAAATAAGTATTTAATAGGAAAAAGTGATTGAAATGTTACCTAAAAATTAAGGCAATTTAAAATCAATACATAATGTAGGTACTTGATTTTTAACTTCATTTTCAGATCCTGAATTTTTATGTACTCATTAAAAATGAAGGAACAACTTACAAAATGTAATATATTTCAAGTATTAGATGGGAAAAGAAACTATTTCTATGGAGTTAGTGGCTCAATTACAGGTGATTAAAGATGAATCTTTTTAACATGGAACAAGCCAATTATAAAAATTCCTTATCTTAAATAAATTATATATTTTGGAAAACAATGTCAATTTAAATCAGGGATTTCCAGTAAAGGAATCATTTTTAATGGCCTATTTTTCAGTTGTAAGTGTGATGGTAAATCAGGTCTTAGATAATATCAGGAAGTATCAAACAGTTTTCAAGCCATCAGCCGCATAGCTAAATTTTTTTTTACATGCTAATAGTTCAGAATTGTAAAACCATAGCATATATTCAAAAGTGTCATATTGAGATGAATAATGATAATGTAGTAAAATCAATTTTTAAGAGCTGCAAATATAACTTTAATTTAAACAATTATATACTGCTGAAAAAGTTCCAGACTTTGGCATGTAGTATATGCGCAGGGTATGTAAAGGATCAGTAACTAAAATTTCATCAAGAATGTGATTATGAAGAAACCAATTAATAGTAGAAATTGTAAAAAAAAAATAAATAAATACTCACCTCTGCACGACTTAAAGTGATAGCAGCAAAGTGACTTGGGTATTTAAGTTGAAGAAGCCTGTGTAAGAAGGAATCAAGATGAAGTCCTCCCACATTGATGCGGCGACAGTTTTCTGCCATCAGTCGGCCATTGATGAATGGAATGACATGGGTACTCTGGTAACCACAATCTACAATCAATGCATTTGCTGATTCTGTAAACAAAAACAAGTAAAACTTACTATCTATGAATTTAACCTTTATCACACTGTACGTGACTTCATTTGCTGTAAAAAAAAAAGTTTGCTACTGAAGGTAACTGACCCCTGAATTTGAATTTCTTAGTTGTGTTGTCATATCTTGCTATGGCAACAGAAAACAACTTTGAGTGAACAATAAGGATACTGCACTTGAACGACATTGAAAAAGAATGCAGAGTGCTAAAGGTTAATGATTCTCGCCACTGAAACTCTGTTCAGTAATTGTAAGTAAACTCCGCATAAGTTTCAATTCTTGTAACGAAATAGTTACAAGAATCAGTATTTAGTCACAGACTTTTTGTTGCTTTTGCCAAAGTCAGGGCATTGCAAAACAGGATATAAAGTAACAAACAAAAGTGGAAAAGGAGTAGTCTTTGACAAGATTATGAATGAAACTGGATAAGCGATACTTAAAAAAAAGTAAATAGTTATAAAGTGTAATGCCTGTTGAAATAAGGAATTATTAATATTTTTCATTGCTTTATGCAATAAATCACAAGGTGTGTGAACAATAACCCACTTTTTTCATATCTTTGTTTTAAAACAAATTTGACATAAATATGCTTTTCAAGTCATGAAACAATATAAGAATATCTGCTGAATTTTATAAGGAATTAAAATTTATTTAGTATATGTGTGTATGTATATATTTCATTTACAACTTTTTATTCATTAAAAATAAAAATATTTCTGTTTTAAGATTTAATTTTAATTGCCCTAAAAATTGTAAGCACCAGTACACTGGATGGTTTTCATCCTCCCCCAAATTGTAGAAATGGATTCAGCTGGATGGCATAATAGATAAAGACATGGTGCAGTTGTTGCCACCACAGAATTTGATTACAGAATCATTATTGGCCCAAGAATGATGGGAGAAACTATCATTGGGATAGAAACTGTAGAAGTTTATTTTTCTCTAGGAATATGTGAATTCTGGTCAAACATCAGTTGCATATGAAAAAAGCATATGCTCACGGGTGATACTAGAACAGGACCACCAGTAACAGAAGAATGCTAATCACTGAGTGAAGAAGAACATTGTATCAAATCACATCCCAATCCAATGTAGATACTGTTCAACCTCAGTCAATACATAGGATAGGGTATACTTTATTCCATGGAGTTCAGTTACTGCACCTCACACGGGACAGAAAACATTGCTGCAGGGTCAGAGAAGACAGGCAACATGTTGCCTGGTTACACAAATCCTGTTTCCAGATCTTTTGGATGGACACTCAAGTTATGTGAAGATGACGGCATGATGTTATACATTCAGCTTGTTATCAGTGTTTGGTAAACTGGTAATAGTTATGTTGGAGTAAGGGCACTAATGAAACATATACAGATCTTGTTGCAGACAATTTGCCCCCATTTATGCTTGCTATGTTTTTTTTTGGTGGTAAAAGTTTATTCCAACAATTTAATTCAATCCTCCATCATATGTAGATGACATTAAATTGGTTTCAAGATCACTCAACTGACTTCCAGGTATTCAATTGGCCTATACACTCAACAGATTTAAATCTAATTGAGCATGTATGGGATGTGTGTTGTCAACCTAACTAAATCTCCTGCATTCTACAATCAACAAAGATAACTCAGTTATAGACAGCTTTTGAATGTGCCTGAATGGATATACCTATGCAATGATTCCAGCATCTTATAGACTGATGTTATATAGGTGAACAGAGGAACTACACATTAGGTAAGATGTGTCTAATCATGTATATATGTAAAATTCAAGCTTAAATTGAAGACAAAAAAAGGTTTTGAAATATAAATAAACAAGTATTATTAATTTTTTTCTAAGTTATACAATTGTTTTTTGAAAAATTAAAAAAAGGAGTTAAATTTTAATAGAGAAGACAATTTTTTAATGAAAAATTTTTATTATATTATTATTATATATATTTATATTATATATAACTTTTTTTTTTTTTAACTTTCCATGTTTGTACCTCCATAATTATACAAAGATATTTCTTTTTTGATTACATTAACAACTGTCAATAATTACATTTACATGAAACAGCTGAAACTTGTCAACTCAAACCAAAGGACCAAATATCAGAATTTTGTAGGAATCCTTTCTTGTTCAAGCTGAGAACTTTTCAGCAACACTCATATCAACATTAGTTTACTTTTTATCTTAATTGTTGATTTTTTATTACAACATTCAGGTTATTTTATAATTGTAAATTAAGAGCAAGTATGTATATAAACTATTTTCTTTTTACCTGGTTTGGGATGGTTCTTGTAAAGACTAAACAAAGCATCATTCCCATAAGCCACCTGTGGAACATGATAACACTCAAAAAGCAACTCTGACATTTCTGGAAAAAGATAAATACATTTATGAAAATTAATCATGGAAATAAAATGGATATTATAATTAACATCAAAAAGAGACAGTTGAAATTTCTTGGTAACAATGAGGAAAGTGGGCTTAGAAAATCTGATACAGGATATTGAAGGCAAGAGGAACAGAGGAAAGCAACACATAAACTACCTAAAAGCTTGTGTAAATGGTTGGCAGAACAGGGATTAGGAGAGATAGTGAAAAGACAAAATTTATTAAAAGCTACAAAGGATAGGAAATTGTGGATAGCTGTGTTCAGAAGGGACATGACAAGAAACAATTTATTTTTATTTTTTTTGTATGAATTTTTAATTATGAAAAATCTGAATCAGCTATTAAGCAATCTGTAAAACAGTTTTCAGGTGATAGGTAAAAAAAACTGCTGATAACTAAATGATTTTTGTTTCTATTTTAGTTAAAACTGAAATATGTTCCTAAAAAAAGTATTTTTTTAAATCAATTTCACCCTGTGCAAGGCAATGTCCACCAAGACACAAAGGGGTTACTCAGTCACAGGAAAGTTACATTACAGCAGTGAGAAAATGACTGAAGCTGAAACCACAGGTCAGGACCAATAATATTGCCGATTCGTCTTTGCATTTTATCAAGAATCTCTAGATATGCAACAGGAGCACCAACCATATGTGGCAGCAATATTCAAAGCATTGACAAATGGTAGACTTATAAATATATAAGATTAAATTCTGGAGAGAAAGATTGTCTAGCACGAAACAGTGAACCAATGTTCTTAGCAATGGATTCAACAATATAATCTTTCCACGAGGAGGTGAAATGAGTCACACCCCTGGAGGTTAGCATCAGCCATGCTGATGGGAGGCAGAAAGGGGTCACTCAGATAATTATGAATATTCAGTATGCAAGTACCAATATTAATTTACTGACAAAATTTTAGGCAGAAATAAGAATAAAGAAAGTAGAAGATTTAAATTATGCTCTCAATAATGGTGAGATAGAATATTTATTTTCTGGTGAGTATTTCTTCATAGTACACTATTTCATGTATAAATTTAATAAGAAGATCAGTCCTATATATCTAAAATATTATTATTATCTCATACAAGTGTGTGTAATTCTATTTAAAATTTACTATATCGGAAAAGAATGCTCAATATCAAAGATAGAGCATTTATAGATAAGATCTGAAGATCATTTGAGGTGTAAAACTGACATCACTGTGCAGTGTTGAGTTTTATGTCCACACTCTTTCTCTCATATATAAGATCATATTAAAAAGAAGATATTACAGCTATTTGCCAGCAAGGTTGCTTTTGCCTTAAGTTTCTCAGGCTTTAAATGCCAAGATGTGGAAAATATGTGCAGAACAGAAATTGTTAAATAGTTGGTCTGACATGTGGGGAATATAAAACCACAGAAGAGTGGTGAGTGCAAGCCTACTAGGGTTTTATTTTGATGCCTCAATCTGGCACTACATGTGCCAACAATTATTTTACAGAATATTGACTTTTTACTGACACCTCTGACCTAGTGCTTCAAAGTTGCAGTATTATAGTTAGCTTTTAAGTAGCCATAATATTTTTTAATATGATCTAAGATTGCTCTGTTTGCACGTTGAGCATTTTAATTTTTTTTTCAAAATCTGTATCATATATCTATATAAAATCAGAGAGTTGTAAAAATATAAATCAGCACTATATGGTGACTGTTTCACACTTCAATGAGCTCTTTTGACCAAGTGCATTTTGTCGACAATCACCATGCAATGTTGATGCCTATGTCTGCACATTCCTATCTCCAATATTGAGCACTCTTCTATAAATAAGGTCCAACCTCTGATCAGGCACCCTTGGGACCAGGTCACTGCTGGACCACAGAAAATTCCAGATGACAGAAATTACCCCCCACCAAACCCTATTAAACAGTCTTGTCAGCTAATTCCACACACACATATATATATTGCTGATGTTCCTTTCTCTAATTTCTTCAGTAACTCCACCATTTTTAAAGCATAGATAAAGATTTATGCTTATACTTTTTACTTCTAGCACCATCATCTCTCTTGGGTGACATTCTGGATGGGTAAATATGCAGTTATATATAAGAAATGAGCAAGACCGTATCACTATACACACACGTGTGTGTGTGTGTGTGTGTGTGTATGTATATATATATATATATATATATATATATATATATATATATATATATAGAATATATAATAGAACTTTACTTTCTTGTGCTATATGTATGAGAGGCAAAGAGCTAGTAACTAATAAGTAAGGAAAAGATTAAACACTTTTTTTATGCTTCATCTTCATGTCTATATACCCATGCAAAATATGAGATGTTAAGTCAATATTTATAAATCAAAATATCAGTTTAAATAAAATGAGGGCGACATCCACTTGTCAGAAGGCAATAGCAAATCACTATTTTAATTTGATCTTGAATACTGTTAAAAAAGAAGCCTTGAAATGAAAAATGGTGTTGACATGTTGGAAAACATTCCAGCAGATATTGTGACAAATAGTAACCAATCACTGAAAGCACCCTCATAAGCTATAAGGTAAAAAGTTCTAAACCATATACTGTAGTTCATTAGAAGAAATGAAAAAATAACACAAAGGTAATATAAGTTATTTCCTCTAAACACAGAAAATTTAATGAGAACAATCTACTCGTGTGGATTGAATAAAGGGCTTGGTTCAAAATTTAAAGAAGGTTACTGAGTAAAACGGACACCTGAAGAAGGCAGGAGAGAACAAGACCCACAATCTTCTGGGTTATAACAACTAAGAGGAAAATCTGTCTGAATATACAGGCATATAATAATGATAATTCCTCATCTAAATGTAAAGTAACAAAAAAATCCTTGCCATTTTTTATGTTGTGTTGGGAGAAGTGATCACTGATACACAAACAAGTGTATCATGTGTTGGGAAAGGGTGGGGGAATTGACCAATCTCTTGTGCGTTACTCTCATACACACATCAGTTATAGCTTGAGTGTTGAAACAGCTCTATATGATTTTAAGGTGGGCTTGTCTTCAGCTGCATCAAGTTTCTGAATATGTCAAACCTTTGGGAATAATGCTGTGAGTAAATTTACTGCCTGGCATTGGTTCCAAAAGTTCAGGTCAGGAGATCTCTCCCTTTGGGATGAACCTCACAGTGTCGAGCCACAGGTCCTGGATAATGAAACCCTGATGGTGGTTATAAAAGGAGGACAACAGTCAAATCTGTGGTGAGCTTGCCAAATGCTTCCAGGTTTCTGATGAAACAGACACCGCATAGGGAAGATGTACAAGTTGTGCAAGTGGGTACCCTGCATACTGTTGGAAGCCAATAAGCAACAATGCATGACAGCAACATACTCATATTTGATTGAGTGCTCACCAGTGACAAGAAGTGGGTCCCGTATGACACTTCCAAGCGTGCCAGACATTGGTTGTCACCATGGAACCTTGCGCTTTACACTATAAAAACACTCTGTATCTGGTGGAATAGTTGATAAGTGGTGCTGCTACCAATGGGTCAAATCATCACAGTGAACCTGTACTCACAGCAGTTGGAATGTGTGCAACAGTCACTGAAGTGGAAGGAGTCACCATTGGTTAATTGCAAGGTTATATTGTATCCCCCACAACAATGCCAGGGATACCATATGGTGACTTGGCTGGGAGACACTGTGCTATCCACCTTATTTCACAGACCTTGCACCAACAAATTACCACCTCTTCCATTGCCTGAACAACCCTTCATGGGAAATCCTTTGCAAATGAGGTAAAAGTGTTGCAGGTACTCACAGACTTCTTTGCGTCCAAGACACCCGATTTTTTCTGCCAAGGCATTGCACAGCTGGAGGCATGTTAGCAAAAGGTTCTGGATGCTGATGGGGGATTATTTTGAGGATTAACGGTATGTCAAATTTGCTGTATAGCATTTTTTCTAATAAATATAAAATGGCAAGGACTTTTTGGCATAATAAATCATATCAAAATTTTAAAAAGTTCTATGTGTATGTGTTTAAATACACATCATTGATTCAGTACAACTGTGGTAAAATAATTCTATACTAATGCTTTTAAAACTCATACAGTAATTATCTGGTTTTAGTTCTGTAAATACTTGATTTGATGAGATGAAGTTCACAAGTGCCAGACCTGGGAGCAATATAAGAAAGCTACTAATTTTGCCACATAGACACACACCATTTCAGAGTGACTCAATTGTCACAAGTGCAAAAATAGTAAACTTGATTACTGATAAAATCTAGAAAAAAAAAATAGAAGAAAAATGACAAATTTGTTGCCAATGTTTCACTCAATGCCAAGTTAATTCAGCAGTATACAGTGAATTCCAAAATAAAGGTTCCTTTGTGTGAATCATGATTTATAAGGACTTCAATGTTTATTTCAATGTCAAAGAACCAAAAATTATGAACCCAACATTGGTGTGAATTTCTTTAGGTTGAAATTAAATATATGCAAAATAATACAGGAATCTTGAGAGAAGAGAATTTTGGTTTTTGTTGGAACATTTTGAATTTAAGGACCAAAGTGTAAAAAAAAAAAACAAAAAAAAAAAAAAAACTGTGATGCAAAATTTTTCAAAAATATCACAAGGGAAAGTAACAGGAATATTTTATAAAGAAAAAAATTTAAAATTGAAACAGTAAAGTCAGATTTCTGGGACTAAACACATTCTAAAATGTGATGGATTAATTATAATTAGAACAAAAAAAAAATAAAGTATTTGTTAAAATTAAATTATACTATTCTTCTGTCTGTTGTATGACCATTATGCTATTCTTAACTAAAATCTGAATGTAGTATTTATGCTTTCTGACAGAGGAAACTACACAATATATTCCCTGCTATATAAGGTGAACTAATCAGAAATCACCCAGCATTTGATACTTAGATGGTTGAATTAATAAACTAATACTGAAACACCATTGTTTAACACATTATTTCACTGATAACCCCAGAATAGAATTTAAATGATTATAAATCAAAATGTTCAAATAATGCACACAGACAAGTATGAAAGGAAATATCAATTTAAATTTGTTTTTCCCTAAATATTCCTTGTCAAATTATACATGCAATAGTAAAAGAGAATTGTGAGAAGGAGGTGGACAAAAAGAGGTTGTCAAGGAAGAAAGCTAAATAAAAAGAAAAGTACATAAAAAGTATGTGTGTATGTATGTATATATATATATATATATATATATATATATATATATATATATATATACACACACACACACATACATAAAAACAACAATGTTGTGTGATCAGCTAACAACTTGCCGAAAAACCTAAAACCTTAGACAAAAATATCCTGAACAAGGAAAGAAAAAAAAAAGGACAAAATGCAAACAACTACCTATGCAGTAAATTAAAATGCTCAATACCTAGACAATCTAGACAAAGCAAAAATGCTTCATAATGCCAACACTTAACAGAGGACAGCTCAAATTGCTACTCAAATTTCATGTTCCTGTGATCTATATATATATATATATATATATATATATATATATATATATATATATATATAGATAGAGAGAGAGAGAGAGAGGTTGGTGCTGAAAAGTTTGCAAAGAAGACCTTTACAAATGTTTGATCAGATTTTGGGGAGATGACCAGGCTAAAAATCTTCTGGCACACCCTTGAATATAGATATGGGAAGGAATGGAAATAGAATAAACAAATTAACTGATTGGATATCAAGAGATAATTAGCAAAGATTGAACAGCAGGTTTGAATGAAAAAAATTGCAAAACTTTAAAATTCCTTAAGAAAAGACTGAACAAAATAGAGATGATGCATTAGAAAATACTTGTGCATTCTTTCTTCCTTCTTTTCTTTTACATGTAAAATTACTCAATGTTTGTATAACATTTACATAAAACCCTAGACTAAGATTGGGAGGGATAAGGGAGAGAATGAGAACATGCAGGTAATGGGTAAGAGAAGAGCTGAGGCATAATGGGTGATCTCAGTTGTCAATACCTGTAGAATTTTTATGAGTTCAGCTAGTGTATAAACACTGCCTATGTACTTACGTTGTCTGCAGTAATTTGGATTCCCTAAGGCTTCTGACATGACAATAGGATGATCAACACAACTTTCAGTGTCAATGCCAAGGTGATTGAAGATATAATCAAACACTTGTTCCTTAAAGAAGAAAAAAAATGTACAAGAAGTATCAAGAATTGTGATGTTATGTCACATTACCATTTATACACAAACTCTCTAATTACCCCAAAATGAAATATATGTACAAAAATTGCCAAGCTAATCAATATTTTAATTACATTTTGTAAAATTTCTAACAAAAACATCTGTTCAACTTGTTTTTTAAAACAAATACAATTTATCTCAATATTTTTTATATAAGAGTGATAAAGAAAAAAAATTAACTATGATGACACTTCTAATTCTCTGAAAGAAAGAAAATTTGAAATTTCTTTTACAAATATTCTTTTTATTAATTTTCACAATTTAATGCAGTTATACTGTGAAAATAAAACCTGTACTGTGAAAAGAACACTTACAAGTAAATAATTTTTAATTTAGAAAAATGTTTATATTTTTACAAAATAAAATATGTATGAAGACCTGTGCAATGTGTTAAGAACTACAAGAGATTTCTTATCAAGAGATATTTTATCAGTCAGATTAAAAGATAGCAAATGGGCAAAAGAAGGCTTAAAATGGTGGATACTTATAGACTATCATATATGCTAAATTAATAGCTTCGAATTAATAAAATAAGTATAAAGATGCATGCAATGTGTTAATAATTACAAGAGATTTCTTATCAGTCAGACTGCAAGATAGCAAATGGGCAAAAGGAGGCTATACTAAATTCAAACCTAATTAATAAAAAATATCTATAGAAATTAGTGATCAATATTATAATGGGGGGAAATAAATATTTATACACATACAAATTTTTAATTTATTGTATTTCCAAGTAACAAATAAACATACTTTTCATATAACTAACTATACACAGATGCATAATAACTAAATATGCATAGAAAACACAAAAATTTGATTTAATAGAAATCCCATTTATCCATTTTAACGAGTGAAAAAAAGTATTCATACAATGCAAATTTCAGATTTTAAAACTTTTAGATTACTTTAATACTTTAGATTATTCAAGTGGAATATTCTAGAATATTTCAATAATGTTATCAGTTGTTATTTTTAGCTTACAAACAGAACATTCTGTGACTGATATTTATGCAAGAAGGTTTCTATCATGGCAAGAGGTAAAGAATTGACAAACTCGCAAAAAGAACTAATTGTTATGCTCTGGAAAGAAGGTAAAAATTACAGGAAAATCTCAGACATCCCATATTCCATTTACTAACATTAGTTCATTCATTCATTGCAAGGTATATAAAAAAACCCAAATGTTGAAAACCAAAGAAGAAAAGGTGCTCCAAGGAAGATTTCTGCAAGATCTTCAAGGAAATTAATGTGTCAAATTAAAAAAAATCTAATGGTTACTTGTCAAGAGTTGAAGGATGATTTGCTTTTATCAGGAATCTGTGTCACTAAACAGACAATAAGCCATGACATTCATAGGAACGATCTAAAGTCACGTTCCCCTTGGAAATCTCCACTGCTGTTGAAAAGACACAGAGATACCAGGTTGAAATTCATTCGTGAACACAAGGATAAGGAAAAAGTTGTATTTAGAAAGAGGATTATGGACAGACAAAACCAAAATTGAGTTGTTTGGATATAATTCTAGAAATCATGTATGGAGGAAAGATGGTGATGCCTTCAAACAAAAGAACAGTTCCAACAGTGAAATTTGGTGGTGGCAGCATCATGGTTTTGGGGATGTCTTTCTGCAAAAGGTACTGGCAATATATCAGTAATAGATGGTAGAATGAATGCCACAGCATATCAAAATATTTTGGAAGCAAATTTAATGATTTCAGTTGAAAACCTTGAACTTCCTTCTGATTGGATCTTCCAACAAGATAATGATCTTAAGCACACTGCAAACTCTATGAAGAAATGGCTTACTAAAAGTAATGTAAATATCCTGAAATGGCCAAACCAGTCCCCAGATTTAAACCATATTGAGAATCTGTGGCGTTATTTGAAAATTCAAATCCAATCAAGAGCTCCAACAAACATCCTGGATCTGAAGACTATATATGTGAAGAAGAATGGAACAAAATACCAACTAAAATTTGCAAATCATTGAGAACTACAAGAAACGGTTGGTTGCTGTAGAAGTGAATAATGGCTATTCTACAAAATATTAAACGAAGATTATGTATTCTTTTTTGTATTGTATGAATACTTTTTTCACCCATCAAAATGGATAAATGGGATTTATTTCTATTAAATCAAATTTTTTTCTGTTTTCTATACATATTTAATTATTATTCATCTGTGTACAGTTAATTATATGAAAAGTATGTTTATTCATTGATTGAAATATATATATATATATATATATATATATATATATATATATATATATAAACTAGCAATACTTACAATGACACCAGGTGTTATGTAGACCAAGTCTCTTTCCTTTGTCCAAATGAATTGTACAATCATTTTTTTGAAAGATTTGTTATAAAAATGGTATTAGCATTATTAAAGTGGTTGAATAGATTTGAATATTTTTGTAATTCTTGATTTCATATTTGGCATGTTATAATTTATATTTCTTAAATTTTCAAGATATGCTATTTAATATGTCAGGATGTTTTACTTCCTTTTTTATCAAGTTGTGATCTAAATGTTAAGTTGCTTACTACTTTCAGGACAGAACATAGCTTTCTTTTAATAACTAATCTATTATAAAAAAAAATATTAATAATGCAACTCCTCAAAGTACTAAATTGGAAATGAATAACAAAACATAAGTTCAAAAATTTTGAATTTAAATTTATTTTATATAATATTTTTATCTGGACAATTTTCAGGTTTTTCAGCAGATGCATACACAAAGTGAGCTTTATTATTATTTAAACACACATAAAGTGGACATCTTTGTTAAATGGGGCATCAGTTACAAGGAATAACCACATAAAACCAATTGTGCAAGAAATGAACTAACTTTTTAAATCAAATGTTCCTTTTCATGAATATCCATTTTAAAAGAAACAGTTATTTAAATAGAATATATATAAATGATGACTAAGATATTCTTTGCATACATTTTTGCTTTATCAAAGAAGGCTACAGGAGTAAATAAAATTTTGTAATTTCTAAAAACTACTGTGCTCCTACATGTCAACTAAATGAAAAACATAAAAATATATAAAGAATATCTTTGTCAACACTTTTTATAAAATATAAGGAATATATATATATATATATATATATATATATATATATATATATATATAATTAGGCAGCAATTATTCTTTTAGACATATTTTATTGAAAAGTATAGACATTTTATGTCTTAAGTTTTACTACGTTTTTTTCTAAATTGCAAATGATCTTTTGCAAAACTGTTGCAGATATACAAAATTGCTGTGTCTGAGTTTTCTACTTATGTGCTCAGACACAGCATTTATACTGAATTTTGAAATTTCCTACATCTGTAGCAGCCTGTTTTGTGAAAGATCATTTGCAATTAAAAAAAAATAAATTAGTAGACATAAGATGTTTATACCTTTCAGTGTGTGTGTGTTATATATATATATATATATAAGCAAATTACTTTGCTGTATTTCAAACTGAATTTACATTGATTGGAATTAATTTTTTTCTGATTAGCAGTAAAATCTATAAAAATCATCCATACTAACAAATCTGTCAACACAACATAATTATCTTTATTAAAAAATCTTTTGAAAATAAAATATATTTTCTGAAACATTATGTGACAAAATTAGCTGATTTAAAGTTTAACTAATCTGAGTTGAAACAAATATTATTTACTTTTAGTTTAAAATACCCTAGAAAAGCATTTTAATATATCCTAGAAAAGCATTTTTTGACATGGAGGTAGGTATTTTTAGGAAGTGTTGACACATTTATTAACATCCTGATGTCTGGGAATTTTATCTGAGGACATAATTGTTATAAAATTACATGACAAATACAACATAAACCTCATTTTCTTTTAATAGTTTTTAACTACCCTGTAATCTTTAAAATTTTAAATATTTTAAGCATTCTAATACTTTATTGAATTTTAGGTATCCTAGCTTTGTAGTTTTACTTACAAAGATGCTTACTGATGAAATGTTAGAAAATTACCAATAAATTTTAAATTTACTGTAGTTACTTTTATTTTCTGATAAAGTTATGTATGGATGTCTGTATTTGCAAAAATGGGCAAGTTTATACACAGGCACACAAAAAAAAAAATCCAAAATTCTTTTTAAAATACAGTGTAGGGGGTAAATTGTAGTAAGCTTTTCCATTTATGATTAGTAAATATGTTTTTTATTTAATAACAATATCACTTGACTGATACAAATTAATACAGAATTTTAAAAGTTTATAAATTATTCTAATTAAAATTTAAAAAAAATGAAAGCAATTTTTATAAAAATTTTAACCAAAATTTTAACGGTTCTCAAAAAGGATTAAAAAATATAATTTAATAATAAAAAAAAGCCTTTGATCTTTCCTCTTTTGTTTTTATTGTTTGGGGTATATTTTCATAATGTATGCTCATTTTTTAATATATATATATATATATATATATATATATATATACATACACCCACACATTTGCAGGTGCTAAAGAGTTATCAGCCCAAACAGGAAGAGATTAAAAAATTTATTTGGATCAGATTTTTAACAAGTTCAGTTTATAACTCTTCAGCATTCCTTGTGTGTGTGTGTTTATATATACAATAAGATTAGATTCCTTTTAAACATCAAATCAATTGCAGTTAATAATCTTATTATAAACAACATTATTGAAATTAATAACATATCAAACACAACCAATGTTTCTAAATAGAAAAATTCAAATTAGAGTTTGCCTATCAGAGTAACCTTAGAATGATGTAGTAACCTAATATTTTAACTCAAAACCTTTTCACTGAAACAGATGAAAAGCAGGAAATTGGGTATAAAAAAAATTCAATATACCTGTCTACTTGGATGAAAAAAAAAAAACAACCCAATAAGAAATTTTAATAAAAATTCTAACATGCAAGCTTTGATGAAAAAAGACGTTAAAAAAAAAAAAAAAAAATAGTGAAACATTTTAAATACACTGATATTTATTACTTTATTTTGTTTGTGTAAAACTTTCCACCAATGCTCTCTCTCTCTCTCTCTATATATATATATATATATATATATATATATATATATATATATATATATATATATATATATAAAATACACACACTGACTAATTCTAAGTGTAACCCAACCATGACATGTACCAAATTTTATACTTTTATGAAAAGTAAGCAGTCAATGGACAATCTAAAGAATGTTTGAAATTTGGTATTTTTAAGGAGTGTGTGTATGTGTTTCTTTCTCCAAGTCGACTGCTGATGTACTGACGATAATTGTAGAAAGAATCTATCAAGCTAAGAATGGTGAAGCCCAGGCTGTACAGTGTCCTAAGAAAAGTTTTTAGCCTGGAGAAATAACTACATCCAATTTCAAAATTTAATTATGTAATCCCTTCTCAATTTAAATAAACACTAATTGGAATTAGTATGGAGTAGGATCCTCCATTTGCTTGTATTTGATTTTTATGGATTTGATTAAGTTATCAACAACAGTGTAATCCATATTTTTCTACTCCTTTAGTAATGTTACTTTAAGGGTTGCCGCTGACGTGATTTTGGTTGCACACTCAAAGTTTTCAGTCAAAGTGCTCCCAAACATGCTCTATTGGATTCATGTCAGGATTTTGGGCTACCCATGGCAGTGACTTGATTCCTTGCAATTCCTTCCAGGCCTTTGCTACTTTGCTCGTATGATATGGGGCTCCATCTTGAAAGAGATGGACATCCTTGTCAATCTGATTGGTTTCTAATAGTGGGAGTAGTCCTTTCAACAAATACTTGACAGTATTTTAGATCATTCAGCCGCTTATCAACAAGAATCAGCTCAGATTTTCCTCCAAACCAAACAGCGCCCCACACTATTACTCCAATCCATGTTCTAAGTCTCATTCTGATTTCTCCAAACATAAACCGGTCTCGAATTTGAATATTGGCAGAACTTAATTTCATCTGACCAAATTACAGACTGCCAAAATTCATAATCTTTGCTCTCAAATTCTCTCACCCAGTCCATACTTCTGTTCCTGTTAACCTCTGAAATCAAGGGCTTCTTTGATAGCCTAGCTTTTTCAGAGTCTTTCTCACTGTATATGGCAACATTGCTATGCTGTTGGCGACATCTTTAACGCCCTGACAATGCTTTCTAATCCCTCTTCAGCACATTTTTCGTTCACTCAGACACAATGCTTGGTCTTCTACATGACAATGGCCCTCTTCATTAAATCTTTTGACAATATTATTAACTGCTTGATGGAAAAACCTAGCAATTTCTCTATTTGACTTGCCATGCTGATGCCATGCTATTATTTGCCCTCATTGAAATTCACCAATTTCCTTACTTCTGTAAACTTTCATTGCAAAATATAAGTCTACTATCGTTCATAGATGAGAGTAGCTTGATACTAACATGGTATTGTCTGAAAAAAAGAAGAGTCATTATTACACAAGCCAAAGTGGCTGTAATCAAGGGTGGCTAAAAACATAACTGTAGCTTTGGTCATCTCGAAAGCTTTCAGCAGGATTTGGCAGAAAAGTTATGGTGGCTTTGGGCAAATCTTTGAACTGATCCAATCTTTCCTATCCAATTATGAAATGAAAATAATCCTGAACAGCCAATCTTTCAGTTCCTTTCATACTAATGCAGGTGCCCCACAAGCCTCCATCCTTGGTCCTACTTTGTTTTTGATTTTCATTAATGACCATCCCCGATGGCATCAACCTTCTTCTTGGTATCTATGCTGATAACATAACCATTTACTCCTGTCTTGGTAGTAAGTCTGATAAGATCAAAATGGCAGCTGATATCCAAAACAACCTTCAGCCTGTAGTTAACTGGGGAAAATGGTGGTTTGTTAATTTTAATGCCTCCAAAACTAAATTGCTTTCTCTGACATGAAGTGGAAAGACTATATTGAATCCATTGCTAGATCAGCTGTTAGGAAGGTTGGTTCACTATGTCATGCTAGACAATTTTT
The DNA here is from genome assembly GCA_903632075.3 of Acanthosepion pharaonis. NCBI lineage: Eukaryota > Metazoa > Mollusca > Cephalopoda > Sepiida > Sepiidae > Acanthosepion > Acanthosepion pharaonis. The sequence continues at coordinate 2,050,269 of CAHIKZ030004489.1, read as the reverse complement.
CTCTCCAGAGTCTTACATAAGATCTATGTTTAGTATATTGTTGCCACATATAGTTTAGTGCTCCTGCCATTTACCTAGCGCTCCTTGATAAAATCCAAAGAATTAGCAATATTATTGGACCTGATATGGTGCCTTGGCTTCAGTCACTTTCCCAACACTGTAAGGTTGCATCCCTTTGCCTATTCTATAAATACTTTCATGGTAATTGTTCAGATCTTTGCTATGGTGCATAGACTCTTTGAATTTAAGTACAGTACTAGACTGGCAATGAGGTCTCACCAATTTGCAGTTGAGCTGGCTAGATGTAACCATAAATTCTATGCTAACAGTTTCTTTTATCACACTTCTCACTTGTGGAACTCCCTTCCAGCTCCATGCTGTCTGGCCAACTTTAATTTGCAAAAATTTAAATACAATGTCAATCGCTATCTACTATCCTCCTGATTTCTTTTCTTTAGTTCTCACTCCTTGGCAATGTTCTTGTTTCTAACTCTTCCACACCCAGTAACCCTTGTGTCTCAGTGGCTTTATTAAAAAAAAAAACAAAAAAAAACAGAGTGTAATCCAACCATGCCATTTACCAAATTTTATACTTTTATCTAAAGTAAACAGTTAATGGATAATTTAAAGAAAGTTTGAAATTTGGTACTTTTAAGGTAGGTACCTTGATGAGATCACTAAAAAAAGAGCATAGCATGATGAAAAAGATGCCAAACTTGACGAAAACAAAATCTTATCATCTAGATGTTTATGTTATTATTAAGAGGAAAGATCAAAGTATTTTGGGGGTATTTTTTTTATATTTTTTAATCATTTCTAGCACATCCAAAATATTCATTAAAAATCTTGTTTTTTTTTGAGTCAGCAAAATTGACAGATAATCAGTCATGTCAACCATTTTTTTCCATTGTATAAAAAAATGAAAATCTCTTTAAAATTCTTTTAAAAATCAATTATAATTTTTCATAACTAATTAAGAAAATTAGAAATTATAATGGTTATCTAAAATATTTTGAAACAAGCATTACTTAGTTTCTGTGTAAAATGGTAGTTTAAAAATAAAACAATGCTGGTTATAACATTTTGCGTCACTTGATAGGTGATGATTGATGATTTCATCACGTATTGACTGCTTACGTGAGGATAACTTATACAGTAGGACAGATGTGATATAATTATTTAGATTTAAGTGAACAAATTATTTACCTTGTTATTTTTAAGAAAAACTTTCAGCGCTCTAATTTTTTTTTTTGTACTTAGCTTTCACATTTACGTTTACAATGATTTATGGAAAAGATATTATAAAAAAATTAAATAAGACTGTTGAGAGTGAGATTAAATTTCATAAGAAAAGGTATCTAATTAATTTATAGGTACCTTTCTTATGAAATTTTATCAGAAGTGTACATAAAATACTATAATTTTATGTACATTTATTACATTTTACTGTGTTATATTTTGGGGGTATTTTTTTTAGAGCCATTCATTTTATTATTAATTTTGATATTTCATTTATGGAAAAATGTCATAATTGAGATTAATATAAAAATAAGATCATATAAATTTCATAAGATGATACTAATACTTGTAGGTAGACTTCTCAGCTAAAACTGAAAAATCAGATTAACTTCTCCACATGTGTTTCGCAAAAATAAAGGCCTTAACAGCGGAGAACAATTTAAGCATAAAATTTGTATTTAAAAAATTTGGAAGGGATAACTTAACTCCTTAATGTTCTTGATGTTGCTACCACAATGATTCATTCTTCAGATGTTGTCAGATGTATAATCCAGAAGAAAAAAAGGAAATCTTCAGAAAATAGTTACTAATATACCAACGATATTGGTCTATCAAGAACACAAAGGTAGGGTTTAACTGTCTAAAATAAAATGACTTTGTTATTTGACTTTATACCGCATATTTTTTATTATCCAAATCCAAAGATTTACATTTTTTCTCATGTTTTAATGGACTTCATGCTTGTTATACATAAAGCATTTTTATACACCACAATCAAGGTGTATAAAGCCATTCTAGTCTTATTAAATATTATTTCACAACAGACATTTTTCATAAAATACTAGCAATAAATAATATGAATGAATAAAGACTACAGACAAAAAAATAAATTAACTTCTTTCAAATACAAAGATAAATATTCATTTGGAAAATAGAACCATAAATTTTCTTGAAGTGTTGGTTCCCTGCATCATACAAGGATGAAACATTACCATTTGATTATGAAAAATTGAATAAGTAACAAAACAAAAGTCAATGAAAAAAAGAAAAGATCCTTTATAAAATACTTATTTTTTTTATCCCATTTTGTATTTTTAAAAAGACAGGTTAAAAAACTAAGATATACTAAAATAATGTTGGCAATCCACTTTGGTCCATTGTGTCTAACTGCAGCGATCATAAACTAAAATTAATAATTAAGTTTTAATTTCAAAATATTATTGCAATTTTTGGGGCAAAGTCTAAAGAAATTTACCTGATGAGACAAAAAAAAATAGTTGTAAAAAATCCATCGTACCTGAACATCATACTGTGTAACAACATTTCGGTCAAACTGGGTTCGAAGTATCCAACGTACTACTTCAATGTTGCTGATGTCATTACCAACCTGAAGCTCAGCTTCCTGAAACATTAAATGGAAATCAAGTGAAAATGTTAGAAGAAAAAAGGCGTATTTATGAAAAGGTGAGAGCATTTATTATTATAGAGTGCAGCAAAAGTAATGCCTTTTTGGCAAACTTGGACCTTCATGCCTGCAATAAAATGGGGTGTCAAAAGAACAGTTTTCCCATGACACCACTTTTATTTTAATAAAGCAATGATTACTATTGAAATAAAACTTAAACACATGATAAAAGTGAATTTATACAGTGTTTTGTTTTTGAAAATTGTCAACAAAAATATTAAACACTATTAGATTGTTTATTTACAAGAATAATTTTATATTTACAACATTCTAAAAACTAATGCAATATTTATCATTTATAAAGAAAAAATATGAAATTTTTTATTTGTACTAAATTATTAAAATATATGAACCAACTATAAGTAAATCCTTATTATTTACCATTTTATAAAGGTCGAATCAATTGACATTCCAATAAACATATAATAAATAGTGTTTAATATTTTTGTTGTCAATTCTCAAGAACAAAGAAAATATATAAATTTACTTTCATATGTTTAAGTTTTATTACAATTTTAATCATTGATTTTTAAAACAATAAATATAAGAGTGAAGGTATTTAATAGTGGGTGTGAATAGAAATACCCTCCTTTTGACACACCATATTTTGCAAGCATGAAGGTTCAGGTTTGCTGCCCTTTTTTTATTAATTAAACAAAAATAAATTACAGTGGTTTAAAAAAAAATTCATAAGTATTGTCATGTCAAAACAATGTGATTTGTTATGATTAACAAACTATTTAACATGTTCAAAATGCCCTCCTTCATGTTCAATACAACACTGAACCATGTCAGCAACACTTCTATAAACCATTTGACACATTTGTACATTAATTCCAGAAAATCTATCAGAAATTCAGTCAGTCTAAATGCCATACATCATACATGCTTGGGCAAACATGTCTCTTTTGATTCATAACTGATTAGGCAGAAGGTTTTCCTGCACTGTGTTGCTGTTTCTTTATGCAGTAGACTGGTTGTCAACCAAGGCTATAGGACCCAGTTTGTCTTGCTGTTCAACCCATAGATAGGGTGGAGAAGAAATGAATTCATACCTTTCCCAAGGGTATTTGCATGTAAGTGAATGTAACAAAGCATACTGGAATCCAAACTTGGCTTTCCAAGTTCTCATTCTGAGCCACTATCCATTACAACACACCGCACATGGAAAGTGCTTGCTTTAATTCTGGAATTGTTTTCAGTTTGAGCCTGTAAACAAGATCTTTTCAGTACATCCCATAAGAAATAGTCAGGTGGTGTTAGGGCTGGTGATTGTGATGGCCACTCAATTGCTCCATAACATCCTATCAACCTCAAAGAAAAAAAAGTGGGGTGGTACTTTTGCTGCACCCTGTATTATTATGTAATCCATGGAAAAAATTTATGAAATACATGAAAACTTTCATTGACAACAAATTCTGGTAACAGGGAAAAAAAACCAAATACATAGACAGTGATCATGGTTGCATTTCAACCGAGTATATTTTTGTGATGTCAATGAACACTTGTTGCCATTTTTGCGATGTCAACGAATACTTGTCATTTTCATAATGCTCGTCGTAGTAGAGACTTTATAATCACAGATACAACTATAGTACGCTGTTGAATGATACTGGTGTCAGACACCTTCGAATAGCACTTGCACTGATAGTACTTGCTCAATAATACTCACTTGAACAGTAACCACCATATAGTGATGTGAATAGAGAAATAGTATGGAGAATAGTGGTCTGTATAGTAATAGAAGATTGAGTAGAAATAGTGATTCATATAGTATAGATGCTAGACTAGAAATGGCAATCATTTAGATGCCACACTAATTTCTACTGTGTTTCTCCCATGGTCACATGATCCACTTAATTCAATAATGTGATCGCCTGTGTTTGCTCACTGGTGATCTATGTTCAAACTCAAATGTCGGCAGTGAGACTTTATTCCTATATAATATATATGTAGGCAATATTTTAGGCTTTTCTTATCACTGCCTTCTGATTTTACTGCTTCTTTATCACTTAGTATCAATCGGTTTATGTACTAACTAAATATTAATCACCAAGTTTTACCATTTTTTTTTTATGTAGAATTTATTTTAGCTAATTTTGGCACTATCTGCACAACCTATAATAAAAATGTTGCCAGTTATGAGTCAATGCAAAAATAGAGAATAGGGCTTATATAATTTTGAAATAAATAGAATTTCTCAAATAACACAAATATTATAATAATAATTGACAGCTTGTTTATTTCAATGCAGGCCAATGTAGGAAAAAAAGAAAAGAAAAAGAGAGATATCAATGTAGTAAAAAGGAAACAAAAACATTTATATTACTTTACAAAAATATAAATTCTACTACCATAATTTGCCTGATTACCTTGGGATTTTAAAAGAAATATTAAAGTACATATGATTTATTTGACTTACCCAATTATTCTAATAGAATAAAACAAAAGAAAAACTTCCTGTGCTTTTGCCACAGCTAGGCCATTGCAAAATGGAAGTGTTAATGTTATAGTCAAGAAGGGAAGAATGACAAAGTATAAGAGAAGGAAGATTTGCTCATATTTAACCACAGAACAATAAATGCTTCTTTTATTAGCCAGGACATTGAAAAATGGAAGTGTTAAAATTGTAGGATTGCAAAGGGCGATTATCTCCCTTTGGTTGAGAGGAAGCCACGAGCGTCATGTGACAGCTAGCAAAAGCCAGTTTTTAGTTAGCACTCCTGGAATCAAGATGTGCCTGACCACATCAGTGGCTAGGTAAGCTGTAAAAATGATAGAGATGATAACACTGCAGCAGTATGGCATACAGAGAAAACCACATAGTCTTAACAGGTACATAGAAGACACCATTGACCTACACATTTTTCCCATTGGGAAATATTACAAGTAAGACCCTCTCTCTTTTTGTTCAGTGAAGACTGTTTATTCTGTTGGTCAAAAAAGTCATCAACAGCAGATCTGACGTCATTATCATTGTGATACTGGTTCCCAGCCAAGTGTTTTTTCATGTTGGGGGACAGATGATAGTCAAATCATGAGAATAGGGAGGGTGATCAACCATTTCAAAGCCACAGTGGCTTCTATGTACCTGTTAAGACTGGTTTTCTCTATATGCCATACTGCCGCAGTGTTATCATGTCTATCATTTTTACAGCTTACCTAGTCACTGATATGGTCAGGCACATCTTGACTCCAGGAGTGCTAACTAAAAACTGGCCACGGTCATGCCCAGCAGCCATCAAAGCCATGAACTCGTGTCTGACGAAAACAAAACCCCTTTCCTCAGTTTTCCTTGGTATTTGATCTTGATAACCTTTTGTAACCGCCTCAGCAAGTTGATATTGTACTTTCAATTGATGGTGTGGCTCTTTTGATGATAGTTGATAAACAAACTGAGGCCATCACTTCCCCTGTAGATGAAACAACCATGGCCTTCTTTGGAGCAGGTGAGGAGGGCCGTTTCACTGCATGGATTGTTTCTGGCTCAAAGTGATGAACCTAACATTCATCCTTGGTTAGGAAATGTTCAAGGAAATCAGCTGGATCTGCCTCAAACAATGTCAGATTTTCCAGTGATGTAATCAGCCTGATGCACTTTTGATTAGATAACTGAAGATGTGGCACCCACCAAGCAGAAACCTTTGTCATGTCAAGTTCATTGTGCAAAATATTCTCAACTTTCTTACAGGACAATAAAGAAAAACTCTGGCAAGGCTTAACTTGCATCCCATATCTTAGAAACCTTCTCTAACATGCATATTGCCTATACTGGTTTAACCACAAATATATAACAATATAGTAGAAGATTCTAATATTTTAATTTCTTCATTTCATTATTCATATCAAAGTGTTTGTTTACTGTCTTGTAGTTGTAATATTTTTTAAAATATCTAAATTTATTGAATGGAGTATTTTTGCTATTAATGCTAACTTTAGTACTCAAGTTTACGTGATAGAAAATAATTGTTATGAAACAACTTTATTCCAATTAATCCCATGACTTTAGTGTGTTGGGGTACAATATTAGGTCCTTCATGGCATTTTTTAAGGCAATATGGTTACTTGGTAGCACCCATCTCCTTTTCAAGTAACATGTACTAAACTGTATTACATCAACATTTATAAAAGGTTACCAAAAAAAGAGTAGATTTATGCCATGAATAAAAATTATATAAAAACGTATATATGCAATTTTTAAAAAATCAGCTTGATATGTTTCACCAGTAATCTGACATCATCAGAAAAACAATTATATTTGTACAGACAAAAATTTACATTACCAAAATTAAATGCACCTCTTATTAAGGATCTGAAAGCTTAAGTATCTGTCTATATTTTTGAGATGAGGTATTATGTACACTATTTACATTATTTGGACTATTGTCCTCATCTTTGTCGCTATATTTATTACAACATTTCGGCTGTTGTACACTTCGGCCTTCTTCAGGTGGTTGGAATATCGAACTGAACCCTTTATTTCACTCACTGGGGTAGACTGTTCTAGTTCCATGTGCCATGTTTAATGGATGTCAGTTATCAGTTATTTCCTGTTAATCCCCCCCCTCCAAATTCTCCACTGCTTTAAGTGGGTATTGAACTCACACTCTTTGGGTTTTGTCACTGGATCTAAGTAATGCCTTTATTCACTTGTGCCATGTGTTCTTGAGGACATCTGTGTATGAATTTGTAGGTTTAATAAATCTAATGTCTTCAGCAACCGTTTTTACCAGTGCTCATATTGCAATTTTTGCTGTTATCATTCATGTTTTTACCAGAGCTCATATTGCAAATAAGACATTAGCTTTATAATACCCAGAAATTCATAAACAGATGTCCTCAAGGACACATGGCACAGTGGATAAAGGCATTGGTTAGATCCAGTGACAAGACCCAAAAAGTGTGAGTTCAATACTCAGTTAAGGCAGTGGAGAACTTGGAGGGGGGAATTAACAGGAGATAACTGATAACTGACATCCATTAAACATGGCACGTGGAACTAGAACAGTCTACCCCAGTGAGCGAAATAAAGGGTTCAGTTCGACATTCCAACCACCTGAAGAAGGCCAGAGTGTACAAGGCCGAAATGTTGTAATAAATCTGAAAGCTTAAATTTTAAATTTAACTGTATCATTATAGAAATTTTAACTAATTCCATTCGCTTTTTTTAATTATTCCGCATTGTTTCAGTACTAATTTAGTAAAAAAACATATATATATATATATATATATATATATATATATATATATATATATATAACAGTCCAGTCATATATTAATTGTAAGAAACTCAGAAATCAGAGCATTTTAAATGCATCTTCATTTGAATAAATTATATTTTATGATTTATAAGCCATTCCTCATCTATATGATTGGGCTATTTCAGTATATATCTAAATTCATACTAATACAATGTGAGATAATTAAAAAAAAATGACTGAAATTAGTTAATAATGTTAAATTTTTAAGATGTTTAATGAAAAACATTTAATTTCAGTAGTGTAGATTTTGGTTTGTTCAAATAAAATTTGTCTTCTGATTATGACAGGAAAAACATGTTGAGCTAAATTTTTTGGAAATTGTCCTGTATATTTTCCTTGTCATCTAATTTTATTAATATGGTGTGTTGCTCCAAAAATAATGTCTCCTATTTTATTTTGGCTCATGATGTCATGACAGTAGAGGTTGAAACTTCCTGTCAGTAACCCATAATTATTTTTGCTTTGTTACAGATAGCAATCTGGCAAAATGGCATCTGATATGAAAGTGCATGTGAAACAAAAATATTAAACTGAATTATTTTATGTGAAAAAAAATTGCACCCATTGACATTCATCTTACTTGCTGAACATTTATGGAGACCAAGCAGTAGATGTAAGCATAGTTTGGCTGTGGTTAATACATTTCAGCCATGGCAAAAATGATGTGTGTGATAAGTCATGTTCTAAGTGGCCTTGTATAGCTGACAATCTACAGAGAGAAGAGTGCTTTGAAAAATGCTTAGCTAAAGATGATGACTAGTGGGGAAAAAAATAGTAATTTGTAACTGAAAATTTGTTTGATTCAATAGTGTTACTGTGTTCACTGTATCTGTTGTAGTTTCCATGGAAATAAATAAGCATTAAGATGATTCCATCTAGATATATCTAAAACCTTTTCCTGGGGAAACCAATATCCTATTGTGAAAAACGTATTTTTCATAATTCATTTTTCAACAAAGTTTAATCTTCATGCTGCAATAAAACAGTGTGTCAAAAGGATGGTCCTTTTCTTGACACTGATAATATTTTATACAAACTTCATTCCTTTGGCAAAGTTTATTATTTTCAAAAGTGATGATTAGAATTTTAATAAAACCCAAACAATAAATAATCTAAGGGCAGATTTTGTAGACATTTTTAGAAAAATTAGCAACAATAAATAAAACATTTTACAAAAATATTTTTTTCAAAAACAAAAAAAAAATCTAAGGGGTGGAGGGTAACATATATTTGGTGGAGTTTCAGGACACGGATTTCTATTGATTTGGTATCCTTGAGTCTAGGTCACAATTTGAAAAAAATTGGAAAATTAAAACAAAAAGTAATTTCAGAGATAAAATAATTTGAAAAGAAAATATATAATGTCCGGAAATATCATGTTTATTTAAATTTTCTTGTTCTATATTTCATAGATATTTTTATAAAATTATGAATAAAAAACTTATTTTCATAATTATTTCTTTATCAAATTGTAAATAATAAATATTGCATTGTAGATAGTTTATTTTGAAAATTTTGTAGATTTTTATAAGTTTTTGAATAAAAAGTATCTTTTTTAATTTTTTCTTTATAAAATGATAATTGGCAAATAATAAATATCACATTGTACTTGGTTCACATATTTTTATAAACTTTTAAATAAACATTGCCGAAGGAGCCTTAGTAATATACAGTAATAGTAGTGTTAACAAAAAAGCCATCCTTTCAAAACAGTTTTTTTGTAGGAATGAAAGTTAAACTTTGCCAAAATTTGTATGCAAATGTACCAACTATTATGAGACAGAAGTAGTATTACATTTATTCACATTTAACTGCTCAAATAAGGGCAGCCTACAGCCTCTTTATGTTGAAACACCAGTTTCCATACAATCACGAAAATGAAACCTGGTCAGTACCTAGATGGGTGACGACTTGGAAATATCAAGTGCTGTAAGCTTGGATGGGCAGGTGGTGTAATGGATAGTGGCTCAGAATTGTTAATCAGAGTGCTAAGTTCCAATTTCATTTGGGTTTGTTATATTCACCTATGTGCAGATACTCTTGGGAAAAGTATGAATCCAGGTCTTTTCCCCCAAGTATGGGTTAATTAGTTAAACTTGTATCACTAAAACCATTACTCTCTTAAAAAAAAAAAAAAAACTTAGTCTAAAAATATTTTCTGGCTTTAAATAACCTGCAATGGGTTGATAAAGCATAGAAAAAAATCAGTTAGGTACCTGGTTGGTTGTTGAGGTAGTTGCATATTTTTTCAAACAAAACTTCAAATGTTAATGACTCTTCTTAGTTATAAACAAAAATACTGAAATCAATGGTCCAGACAAGTTTTGGGATGATAAATTTGTAATATTCTGAGAAATGATTTTTTCCATTGCAATTCTAACTTCAATATGCTAAAACCAAATGAATGAAATGCTTACCTTCTTGCCTCTTTGTTTGGCTGTTACATTTTTGAAAATTAACTGCGGTTTATCCATGGATGCCCATCCAGCTCGGCACTGATAAGAACCTTGGAAAAAAAGAATAAACTTCATGTCAGAATAAAAAATAATAAATTCAACATGTGAAATAAAAAGGAAAAGATTAAATTTGATACAGAATGTGTAAAAAGATTACCTTATTTCTCATACGCTAAGACACTACAAGTGGTAACATGCAGCCTAGCTAGATATTTTGGGAGAAAAAATATTTGAATATATATATATATATATATATATATTCTATATAATAAATGCAAAAATGTTTGTGTCACATTTTTTTCAATTAAAGGGAAACAACTCTGAAAAATTCTTACATCTGGAGCCATGTTCAAAGAGCCTTAAATAAAACATGAGAATTAGAATCACAGGTGACCTTGAAGCAGGAAAATTTGCTGCTTTGCTGTTGCAGTTTGGCGATGGAACCATTAAAATGGACCAAAATGGAGATATTTCACTCTCAAATGGTTGTGGAGTTTCAGTCTCAAGTATCCAAGAATTGAATAACCATATTTATCCAAACATTAAACACCAATGCATAGATTCAAACTGGCTTTGTGAGAGGGCCATGTTAGCTCCCAAGAAACAAACTGTGGATAGCATCAACTGGACACTTCTACAAGAAATTCCAAAAGAAAGCATGAAGTACTTTTCCAGTTACACTGTGGTTGAACAAGGGCAGGCAGTGAATTATCCATCACACAAACTGGAACTAAAAGAAAATGTACCCGTTATGCTATTGAGAAATCTGGATCCTCAAAAGCTTTGTAATGGAACAAGGTTAATTGCCAAGAAGATGCTTCCTCATCTCTTGGAAGCAGAGATCCTTACTGGTCCAGAAAAGAGTTAATTCCAAGAATCCTCTTAATTCCATCAGATCTTCCTTTTGAATTCAAAAGACTTCAGTTTCCAGTGAGAGTGAGCTATGCAATGTCAATCAATAAGTCCTAAAGACAATCATTGAAAGTAACTGGACTTCATCTGATGGAACTCTGCTTTTTTTCACAGCCAGTTCTGTTGGTTGTTCAAGGGTTGGGAATGGAAACAAGCTATTTGTACTGACCCTGAATGGGAAAACCAAAAGTGTTGATGCAGCTTTGTAATAAGTTCCAAATAGACAAATGATATCAGTTCTGATGAAAACTGTTTATTGTTTGAAAAATATTGTTCAAGTTTAATAAAATTTAATATGTACTCAATGCATGAAGTGTCATTGTTGGGCCAAAAGCCCAATCAAGAGCATTCCGCAGGAGCTAGCTTAAATGCTGCCCAATAGGGTGGTTTTTAAGCTAGTATGTAATATATTTTCTGTTTATACATTATTTTTGTACATACAATTATTTAAGTAAATGCTCTGTTTATAATAAACAGTATTAACAACATTTACTCACCTGAATGTCCGAAAAATTTCATAGAAAATATATGTCCTCTGACAGGAATTAAACCTGTATCCTATATGGAACCATCATATAGCCTGGTATATGATGGTTCAAATGGTATAGCACGTCAGGCTATATGACGGTTCTGTATAGGATACAGGTTTGATTCCTGCCAGAGGACACCTACTTTCTAAGGACATTCAAGCCAGTAAATGTTGTCAATACTATTTATCATAAACAGATCATTTACTTAAATAATTGTATCTATGAAAATAACATATGAATAGAAAATATATTAAATTAATTAGTTCATTTCATGACATATATACATGTATGTATGTAGTTATGTATGTATGTATGAATTCATCTCTTCTTCTCTCCAACTATGCTTTATATAATAGAGCAAACTTGGCAACCAGTCTAAGAAAATGACAACCCTGAATTCAAAACTGGTTGGGCATGGGGCTAGCAACTCTATCTCATAAAAACCAACTTACTATGGGAACTGCAAACCACACCAGCAATGCCTAGCATGTCAACAGCTGTGACTCCATGCTCATCTGGGAGTCTACAGAACTTGAGTGAGTGAATGGGTGTGAAGGCCATCTCCATTTACATTCATCTCTTTTGTGCCTTAGTTGTTAGAATCAACAAGGGACTGTATCCATATGATGACTTTATATAAAAATAGCACAAAGAAAATTTTGGATTGATGCTTTCCCAATAAAAATCCTTACATGTAGTTGACAATTATAATTCTAAATTGTCACAACTATTTTTCTGAGATTGTCTCTATTCACACTTTGCATAAAAGTATTTTGAAGCCTGATTTTAATATTAATACATGTATTTTTTTTATAATATTTACAGTTTGTTTACATTTGATAATGTTTGTATCATCACTCTACACATTGCTTTGTTTCTTATTTTTACATTTGTCAGGTTTAAGTTGATACAGTAAAGTGTGATAACTTCAGATCAAGTGTTATCACATTCACTTTCTTTCCTTCTTTGTACTGTTTAATCACTATCATTTTTGTGTCAAGATCTACAGTCTTTCTTTCCTTTTTGGCAAGTTGAGGAGTAGACAAAGACAATTTCTTCTTAGTAGACATCTTGTGAGTTTTCAAGGAAAAATTTCAAAGACACAAACAGACTCTGAGGGGAAACATTGTTGTACCAAGGCTACTTTAACACTGACCTTGAGGCTTGTGAGGGAATGCTAACACTACCGGGAACTGGGGGTGAAAATTGTCATACACCAAGCTGAGAAATATTCATGTTGCCAGATATGGAGCAGTTGTGGCCAGATGGCCAGACATACCACTTTGTGGTTGTGAAGTTGACGATGACCTGTATTACAATATTATATTTTTTCAGAAATACATTGTAAATTACAAATTAGTTCAAGTGAACCTTCTGACATTTTTCCAATGCTCAACTATTGAAGGGAAATTCAAAAATTACAATGCAAAGAATAAGAACATACAGTGACAAATGGAGAAAGAATTTAGTCTTACCATTATCAATGACCAACGGGATGGCACTTTCTCTTAGTCCAGAGGGATAAGTATAAACAGAATCTGGCAGGGGACGTTCATCTTTGAAAGTAAAAACATTGTGTTCCTCTTCTTCCTCCTCTGAAGACATAGTAATTACTCAGAGAGCTTTAAAAAATACAAATAGATAAAACATGAATTAATCTTTAATGAAAGTTTTAAAAATATTAACATTAATCATAAATAAGAAGTTTAGTTATTTTCTTATAAGATGTAATAAAAACCAAATGAAATTAGCCATTTTATTCTTAAAATAAATATTAAATAGAAACAAAAAATACATGTTCTTTGAAATGGAGTAAAACAATAACTGTAAAATTAAGTTTAAATAAAATAAAATGAGATTTTTTTATTAGTACTGTCCTTATTTTATTTATATCCTAAATACATGTATTTTACAATCTTAAACCACTGAGGGGTACAAAAATAATTTATCCAAATACTATTTATGTTGGGAATTGATTTAGGGTCAATTTGGGAACAAAGAAAGCCAACACAATTTGATACTTGTTTTGTGAAGCCACTTTCTAGAGTATTACTAGACAAATGGTTTACTAACAGCTGATAGTATACTTTCTGTTCTGCATTTGTTTACACATCAATTGATGGTGTGGTTAGTGAGAAATTTTAGTTTGAATTTTACTACAAGCTTTGCTTCCCTACCACACACATTTTTTGTAGTCTGTCTATCTATCTGTATATAAAATTCCATTAGTCTGTCTGTCACACCCTCTAAAATAGCCATATATTGACTGATCAAAACCAATTTCTGGGGACAAGTGCAAACAGGTAAAGGGGTACAAAGTACAGTTGGTTTTACCAAGGTGCTTAGCTTAGTACAATAAATTTTCATTAAATTTTTGAAAAAATTAAATACTCCCACTATTTTAAAAACAATTTACCATATATGCTCTGATATCATGTGACTTCTGAAGACCTAATTTTGAAGCTAATTTTAAGGAGGTTGCATCATACATGAGATATAAAATTAGCACATGTACTGCTGACCCTAGCTACGTCATTGACCAAACTATATATCCATTTACTGTAGTCAAAAAGTACAGCTGTATTTAAAATAAGCATTGCATGTTACACGAATATATTCAGTAATCACCAATAATAAATATTGTGAGGATTTCAACATGTATCTGTGTTGCAAAGAAATTCTAGTATTGAAAAAAGTGTGCTCAACAAAAGAGATAAAGCACTGGTAGATATAAACAGTGTGAACACAAATCAATACGGTATGGTTAACGTGACTAATGATTGCTTAAAGCAGGAAATTGCCAGTCAATATGCAGTGTTGATTTCTATGTCCACACTGTTTATAGAGATATTATATTATACACACAGACACAATGTAAATGACTGGTATTTTTCAAGCTTTTCATATCATATATATACAGAAAAGAATTATCCTAAGATTATTTGAAATTCAAGAGGAAAAATAGTCTTAGCTCAACATCTTCAGAACATTTATTTTTATACATGAAACATCAAGTTTAAACTCAAACTGAAAAATAACTTTTTTCCATTCTAACAAAATAATTGTTTTAAAAGAAGAATTAGCTATTCAAGTGTTAAAACTGTATTGTATTTAGATAGAGTTTAAATTAATTTTTATAGGATAATTATGGCGCAGAAATTGAAATATCTGGGAAGTGTTCTGACAGAAGACAATAAGTGTGATGCTGAGATCCAAAGATGTATTGCTTTGTCCAAAAATGCATTCCAAAAGCTTGGCAGAGCATTACAAAACAGGAGGATTTTGTTGGTAACAAAGAAAAGAGTACTGAACTGCTACATGGTATCTGTCCTCCTTTATGGCAGTGAATGTTGGATGGTCTCAAAGATGAAAAAGAGACTCGAATCAACAGAGGCATGATTTTACAGAAGGATGCTAAGGATATCATGGACCGAGTGTGTGAACAACAATGAGGTTTTGAAGAAGATTCAAACAAGGAGTAAGCTTATACTTAACATTAGGAAAAGGCAGCTGAAGTTTCTGGGACACGTAATGAGAAAGGAGGGCTAATACTCACAGGGTGAATAGAGGGAAAGATAGACAAGGAAAAGCAACGCATGACATACCTAGCAGGCTTAAGCAAGTGGATGACAGAACAGGGTCTGGGAGAAGTTGCAAAGAGACAAAACTTATTGAGAGCTACAAGGGATAGAGGGAAGTGGAGAGCCATGATCACCTACGTCCTGAAAGGACATGGTACATAAAAGAAGAAAGATCAGCCTTTTGACCAGGATCGAAGCGTAGTATCTGTTCTCTCATTTGAAATGGGAGAAGGCACCCAATCCCAGAGAATTCAAGCCTGCAGCAGCACCTTCCTTGTTGCACTAAGAGAAGCGTGGTCAGTTTAATATCAACATCAATGCCTTGTTTGGATATTTCAGTTAACTCCCTTTAGCAATTCAACTCTCTAAGTTTTTGTTCACTCTGCTGTGGGCAGATATTGAACTCAAGTCACTTTTTTTGCTTTTATCCACTGGGCCATATCCTTGGGGAACAATCTACCCCACTAATAATAGGGTTCAGTTCAAAATTCCATAGTATATCACCTGAAGAAAGATGGAGTGTACAATGGAAAAACAATGTGAATATGGCAATAAAGATGAAGACAACAAACCAAATGATGTAAATAGTTACACCTCATCTCAGAAATATAGACAGATATTCTGCTTATGCTATATATAAAATTAAATGCTTACTTATCTTGTCTATTCTGAATTTTGTGGAGATTATATTCATTCTTCAAGAAGACTTGTTGGTAAAATTAAATTTATTAAAATAAAATAAATTCAGTTTTTACAATAAAGTCTCTTGAACAGTAGATGTGATCTCTGTGAAACTCACAGTAGAGACAAGATAAATGAACATTCAATTTTATTTATCAATGCTCTATCTCTTGATATCGGGCATAATAATTACAAAGACCACTTGCCTTAAAAGTGTTATCTTTCAGAAATCCCCTGGTTAAACCATCCACTTTGTGTGTGTGTGTGAAACACAAGGGTACAGATTTTAATAAATTATAGCTAGATATCAAGAGGCAACTGAAAGACAGTTAAGGATGGTTTGTTTAGCAGCAGATCAACCTCTATGGGTTATTTAATGCCAAAATCTAAATATATTTTGAACGCAATTTTATGGTTTCAACCAAATATATCTTAAAAGCAATTGCATACCTTCAACTAGATATATTTTGAATGCAATTGCATGCCTTCAACTACAGATAAAATGTATTGTTGGTAATTTTACTACAAGTATGTAGTGTTGGTAATTCTTTTATATAAAACTGTATTGCTGGTATTTTTATACTTTTATAGTGATTTGTTTGAGGTTCACTATTTGCCCATAGCTGGGACCCTAACAGGTACTACCACCCCAGACAGGTAAGGATGTAAAAAACTCTATATATTGTTGAAATTCTTTCTAAATAGAGTAACAGAAAGCTAAAAGAGAATGTGCAGTCAAAAATATTCGTGCATTCATTATTCATTTTTCGCATATGAAATTAATTAATACCCGTTATAAAAATGTGAAGAGTCAATGTAGCTTAATGGATAAGGGAGAGAACGAGATGATACACAAGGTGAGAGGAGGAGAGGCATGAAATAATGGATTATAATATCAACATGTAATTTCTATGGTTTCAGCTAATTTTAATTATTTTTAATTTTTAGTCTTAAGCCTACAACTGGCAATTATTATGTGTAATCCTGGTTTATTTTTTAGTGCTACACAAAGTAGCCAAATATTACTTAGGAGTTCATTATCTTACTCATGTCATTTATTTGGCTAAACTATGCTGTTCATATAAATGACAACAAATATAGTCAAAAATAAAAACACCCGATCTCACGGTGTTAATATACAATCTTCTGACTTGTTCATCATAGTGCAATAGAATGGTTCAATGCAAGGGGAGATAAAGCTGGTGTTTATGAGGCACTTATACAAGAATAGTGAACTATAAAAGATTAATAAACACATCTTTAAAAAATAAGTTTTTTTGTTTGATTTCTGTATCTAAAAAATAACAGGGACTTAAATGGGTTTAGTACAAAATGTAACTGTAACAGTTTCCTGATCGTACATTGGATTAAATATTTTCATGGCCAGTTTTAAGCATTGTCATTGATTTGTTTTTTTGTTTTTTTACATAAACTCGGAGTAATTAATTAGAGACTTATGTTTGAAGCCCATTATTGTTACTACTGACAGTTGGTGCATCTAAAATATTGTGACCTGGAACTGTACATGTCAACTATTGCAAGTAGAATCTTTGTTTATTCTTATCCCCCGAGAAAACTTACGAAACAAATTACTTATTTTGATCTTCTTGGCCCAGTTAAACATACATCAAGAGAAAAAAAATCAAAGTTAGTATATTAATTTGCGTTTAAAAACCTATTAAAAACAATACAAAACTTTTAAAATTAAATAATAAATCATTTCCCAATCCACTACACTACAGTTTTAAATTAACGGGAAGACTTGATTTCTTAGTGAGACGTTCAAGTGAAATTATTAGAAATGTCGAATTAAAATTCATGACCCAAGTTAATTACAGTAATTTTACAATTAGAATTAATAATTTAATTCCTAAGTGAATAATTAAAGATTGACATGCTGTTAATAAATGTTGGTGCATAAAAACTAAGAATATTGTAAAGTGTATGCAATGAGTAATAATGGCAATATGGTTAAAAAAAGTAAAACATTTAGTTGCTGACAAAAAGTAGTTTTGAATCGGAAGAAAACAACAAGAATAAAAATAAAATGAAAAATAATAATTATGGGAAAAATTCAAATCTACCGATAAAAAATTAAGTTTTTAAGTTTATAAAATTAAAAAAGAAAATTTGAAACCAATAAAACAGTAATTTTAATCGAAAATTAAAAAAATTAAAAACAATAAATGGATAATTTTAGAATAGGTGCAAGTAGTTCCAAAGTAAGATTATTTAACCAGCAGATAGAATAAATGTGCAAATAAAGGCTTTTGCGTAATTTTCTTCCGTCAATCGCAGAAAAAGAAAAAAAACCTTACAGTGTAAGGAAGGTCAGGGGGTAAGAAAAAAACTTCGTTCAGCTTCTTAGAAACACTGCAGGAAAGCGCCTTTTTATAGCAAAGCCGTAACTTGTCTGGGTAGTTGAATTCACGGATATAAAAGAAAAAAGAGCAAGATCTGAAGAATTAAAATTTCAATAAATACGCATCCAATCTTTTTAAAAAACAAAGCAACGAATGGGAGGGGTAACGGACGAAATAAAGACTCTTGACTTGTTTTGTCCACATGTCTACACTAAACCTAGCTTTTAATGTCTCCATTCTAGAGAGCTCCACTGTTCATAAGTAGAATAATAGGTAACGAGCATACGTCTAACGAAAGTAACAATGACTTTTAAGAAGATAAAATTCATATGAATGAACGCATTAAAAATATCTTAAATGTAAGGAAAAGATACAAAATAAAAATATTACAACAGATATTTTTGTCTTAAAATAGATTTTTAGTTGTTGCCGCGCTAAACGGTATCGCTGCATGAATTCTTGTAAAAATAATTCTTTTTTTTTTTTGTTTTTGCATTTTTTATTAAAAAAAAATCCTTTGACGAATATTTGAATGTTAAGTTGATTCTTCTTATCTTGGGGTATCTTTTCTTATATAATAATTTTCATCACTTTTTAAAAACGGTAATATTTCGTATATGATTTTTAAATGTAAAACTTTTGTTCAGTCCCCATTCCCAATGAATGAAAATATTCTGTTTTTGTCTTGTGTGTAGTCATTTATTTGAATTGGTTTAAAAATCATCTTTGTACTATTAGATATTGTAAAATAAATAAAGAACATTGGCAATAGAAATAAAAGAAAACTGGTTATCTGATTTTGAAAAGAAAATGACTTCAAATTGTAAAAAAGATTTCTTTTTAGATTTTTGTATTACAAAAACATTTTTTCATTCTTGGATAAAAACATTCTAACTCAGATTTGAATTTTTTTATACAAATTTTATTACCAGTATTTATTTATTTGCAATTTGTAATATTTATTGTTAAAAATGATTTACATTGCTATTTTTTATTTATAAAAATTTATATAATAAAAAAAAGAAATATAAAATTGTATAAAAATAAACTTAGGGTAACAAAAATAATACAATAGCCTAGGTTTGTTTATTACACTTTATTTGAAGGGAAGTGTTTTAAAAATATTTATTAAAAGAAGAAAATTACTAACATGTATTGCTTAAATAAAAAACTGCTATAATGAATACAGATGTTTAATAAAAAATGGCTTGAATAAAATTGAATTGATGTGTAAAACTTTGTATATGTGAGGCTCAAATTGATGTAAAAGAAGCACTAAAATGAAGCATGGCAGTTTATAAAATAGATACATGTATAGAGTTTGGGTTTCAAAACTTGTAAAAATTTTGATGGTCTGGTGTCCTGACATAGTAGGACTTGTGAACAGGTATGGTTTAGAGAGATACATTTTGTGATTTTTTTAGCCAATGGGGAAGATAGGTTGCAGCCACATAGTGTGAAATTTCTGAATCAAATTAAGAGCTGATTTGCAGCTATTTAAGAAGTCTGGTTTGTCTGATAGACAGAAGGATTTCAACAGTTATAACAAAGATGTCAGTTGATCTGATAGATGAACTTAGATGAAAAAGAAAGCAGAAAGGTTTTGGAATTCACAAGATGTCAGCTGGTTCTGAGATCTGAACAAAAGAAAAAGAAGTAACAGAAGAAAAAGAAAATATGAGAAATAAAAGCAGAGAGGAGAAAATTCTATTCTAATTTAGAGAAATATATGATTATCTTATAGTTGTTTGTGAAAGTTTGTCACAAAATTTTGTTGATAATAATTATAATTATTTTTTATGAGCGAAAAATAATTGTATTTTAAAACTGTTATCTTGCCATATTCTTTGGCATTGTTGCGGGTGTATGCTTGCTGTGTTTAGGTGGAAAATATATGTCTCCTGGTATATCTATTCCACAACAAAAATGGCAGACTTGAATGTGAGTCCAGCTAATAAAATATATAAAGTAAGAACAAAACTATATATATAAACAAACAATGATGTATGTATTAACAAAACAAGGGTATACATAAATAATAAAATATTGTTGTGTGTTACAAAACAATGACAATAAATGAAGAAAACATTTAAACTAGTGAATTGTTTGAGTGTGTGAAGTTGTGTCAAAGTAAGTCCTAAAGAAAGGTGTTACATGGAAGAAAGTGAAGAGAAAATTGCTAGTGCGTGTGTGCACTTTTCCCTGTATTCAACCTACATATTACTGTCCCTGGGTGAAAAAGGAAAAAGAACATGGCAGAGAATAGGCTATTTATAGACTTAGGGAGTCTCCCCTACCATTGTTGTTTTTTAGGAAAGTAAGTGGAGTAACTCCACAATACTCCCCTCCAGATGGAGAGAATTTTATTTTGCCTACATATCTGTAAAGTTTGTGTTTATTTGTTTTGCTCTCATAAGCTGAAAAGAAAAAGAGTCAACCAATGTGGTTGCGATGCGTGTTTAAACATGTCAATGAAAATGTACTTGTCTGAAGTACTGTTTCATCAGGGTGCTATATAATTCTCTAGTGGGTTAGAGTCATAGCATGTCCTGGAAGATATGTCGATAGTGTGGAAAGAAAGGCATCATTGGTTGGTTTTAAAATTTTATTTTCCAATGAAATGATTTTGTTTGGAAGGCCTTGTTTATTTGTGGTGCATGGATAATGTTGGTGCACAAAATTTTAATAGAAGAAGCATCGATTTATAAAGTTGTTGAGCTGATTGCATGCACTAGCAGTAATTTTAAAAACGCAGTGAACATGGAGGGGATATGAGACTTACTTTAGTCATGACTTTGTATATAGGAAAATCATCACTGACTGACGTGTTGTCATGGTAATGTGTGTCAAGGCTGGTCAAGTTCGCTGATCTCATCCTGACTGTTCCATTTCAGATCTGTCCACTGACTTCTGTTTTAGGTCTGGCCCTTGACTGTCACTGACAAGCTGTTTTTATCACTTATGGCAAGTTGGTGAACATCTTACAAATTCTATGCATGTGGGGGGGATGGGTGGAATGTACTAGGTAACCCAAGCCCTGACCTATTTCCAAGTCATTTAGAGTTCAACTGTGCAAACATAGAGAGCACATCACATGACTTTTCATATCCAATCAGGTTCCAGAAGACATTTAATTTTGGAGCCATTTTTTTGTAAACTTCTTTCATATCTACTGATTTTTCGAGGATTTATTTGTAGGCGCCTCTTACTTGTTTTGTGCTTCATTTATTGGCTGTAAAATATAAGTGTTTATATATTATAAAACCCCCGCAGATTGATAAATATTGAAATTATTTTTCAAGTGAGGTTTGCCAGTGTGGAAAAAGGTTTTTGGCTTGTCTGTTGGTGGTGATATTGTTTGTATCCATTTTTTAAATGCCTTGGCATTGTGGTTATTTTTAAAAAAATTTGTGTTGGTTTGAGTTGAAATATTGCCAGGCAGAAATGTTCTAGGTAAAGATGTGTCCAAGTATTTATAATTAATATGAACCACATGATAAGCTTGAGAACGCATAATCAGATTTTGGCAGTAAATTGACTTTGAACACAACTGCGTAGGTCGTGTTGTAAGCACACAAATTCAGATTATAATGATACAATTTGATTGTATTTTCATTACGGTAACACAGCAAAAAACAGTACATTGTGGCAAAACTTATTAAGACAATACTGCTTAAACACTCAGTTTAAAAATTTAGTAATATTGTAGGGGCTGATTCAGCAGGCCAGTAGCAATGACTTGCAATAAACTGTCCTTTTCAGTGACTACAAAACTGTCCTTTTCAGGACAACACTCTTCAGCAACTATCAAAACTGTCCTCCTCAGGATAATGCTTTTCTCACCCTCTATACGAACATACAGAGATATTTTTTGCTTAGTGCACTGTAACCTTATATTTTATTGATGTATTTTCTTTAACTAAAATAAACTTGGCAATATATTTTTTACTTAAGTCTTTGTTTTGTTTGTTGTTGTCTTCCATCATTCAATATCTATTTGCAGGCCAATATACCACCAGCAACATGTCTTCCAAAAACAAAGTGAAGTATTAAGAAATAGGAAAACTTTGTAAGAAACGAAGAAAAAAAATGATGAACTGCTATGTAATATCAATCAGAGTTTGCCTAATGACAGAGTAGCTCCTTTTCTCAGCTTTTGCAAATAACATAAAATCTATAAATAGTGACGTCATTAAGTTAAATGGTTGTATTTGGAGGCTTTTAATTGAACACATTCTAATGTAAATTTGCAGTTAACAACATATTTACAAACAGCTTGATTATGTATGACATTTTTGTTTTATCATTTTATAACAAATTATCAAAATTGGCAACTTTTAATTAATTTCCACATGCTTAATGCCATCTATTTTGTGACTTTATGTAAAATTTAACTTAGGACTAGGCAAATAATAATGGTGTGTTAAAAAATCATTTTTCTCTTGACACTGTTATAACTGTATATTCCTTTATTTTTTTGTTTTAAAAAGCTATTTTTAGAATTTTAATAAAACCATAACATATGAAACTGAATTTATACTTTTTCTTGATGCAATTAAACATAACTACTGTTTTTGCTGTCAGTTGTCTAGAAAAAATGTATAAAGTCAGTTTCATTATGAATTTATTAAAAACCTAAAAATATCTTTTTAAAACAATACTACTGAGGGAGTATAGAATAATAGTGTTAACTCCCTACACCCCTTTCCTTTTTTCCAACAGTTGTTAACTCCACTAATTTGGTAGAGAAATACTGACTTTACAGGTCATCCAGCTTTCTTTCTCTCAGTTGAAGCTGGTGTGTCGTTTCAATAGGGTTGATTTAGGTTTCCCAAAATCTTATGATATTGGGATTGATGCCAAAATCTAGTGTAACATAGTTAAAAAGGAATAATTTTTAACTTACAGCCGTGGTAACTTTTGTCTCTTTGTGTCCAAGGACAACTTTGGAATCGGACTGGAATAAGAACTCCTTCAATAAAATGCACAACACTGTTGACAACTCTAACAGGTTTATTGAATACATAGAAAAACTGGTTGAATAAAATGATGGTATTATCTACTGCAAAATCAAGTTCTCTATTGTTGGATGGTGATTTGAGAAATCTAGATGCTAAAGTAATAATCAATCAGTCAATCCTTCTCATGTCTGTGTATCCATGTTTTTGCTCTTACCACGGGAATTGTGGGTGTGCTCTTTAGTGATGGCTGCTTTACAAGCAATCCTGGGCATCTCCAAGCCAACTTCCTCTAAGGCCCATCTCTGTCTGTCTTTGGGACTGGTGAGCTCTCATTTATGCAGAACTCTCAAAATTTGACATTGATATATCTAATTTCTCCATCCTGACTGTCTCAATCTTAAAAGATTTTGTCATTCCCAAGTTTGAGAATTAACAAAAAACAGATCTTTTTTTGTTTAAAAGAATTTAACAATTCTGTAATTTCATGACATTAGACTAGTGGCATCAATAGAAAACATTCTTTTGATACATCATTTAGACTGTATCAATTAATTGCAGAGATTATTTGTCAAATCATTTTTATTTAGAAGTGGTCATATGTGGCTTTGGACCAAATTGAGCATGTTTTAATAGTTTTTGATTTATAAGGTGTAAGAGTGAGTGCACTGATGATCTTATTGTTAATAAGAAAAAAAGGTAGTGACATGGTTGAGATAAGTGAGAGTTTATTTCCTGTGATCTACAAGGTTTGTTTGCTGGCTTGTTCCAGGATATCATATATCAGTCATGGGAGACTGAGAGTTTGTTTGGAGTATAACCCAAGGTAGTAGTTGAGATAGACTCATGGGAGAAAATCAACATGCATGTGAGAGACTTGAGAGAAATATTCCATGGATTAGTGCATTGTAGTAGTTGTGACTAGGTCTTTTCTACTGCTGGCTAAAGCCATCACTGTTGATGGAAGGGTTTTGGTGCCACTGTTGATGGTCTGCTTCCTATGGAATCAATCTGTAATGCCAGCCAAGTCAAATATACCCTCAGGAGTGAAATCAGTGTTGGCTTTATAATGAGTCAGCAGCCCAGAGATGACTGCTGAAAAAACTGTGTGAACCTTTTCTGACTGGTTAAAAAATTTTTTTATGACCCTGGTATTTTGGGCATTATTCTTGAATTGGGTATGCAGAACTGGGCAAAATTATGGTCTGTTTTTGTTGTATGATCTTTGGATGTTGAAGTGAGCATTTCCGTTTAATTAAGGAATTGGAGATTCAACCATGGATGACAAGAGTTTAGTTTTACCAACTGTATCTCTTTATTATACTTAGATAAGTATTTCGCTGATACTTTTTATAGGATAAGTATTTAAGAGATGGGTTATTGATACTTTTGTTAGGGTTACCAGTTTGTTGTAGTCAAGCGGAGTTGAGGGAGGGAAAGAAGATAGTATCAAAATAAGAAATAAAAAATAGGTTTATAATCAAAATAACGATGAGATTCCCAAGAATTTAAATAATAGAGTATAAAAACACAAAAGGAGATCTTTTACAAAACAATACACTCAAAGCATTGTTCATTCGAATGAATCTAAACATCATTTAACTTAAAGAATGCATTTACACTATTTACATTGTTGTCATCTTTATTGTCATATTGGCAATGTTTCAGCTGTTGTAGGCTCCTGCTTTTCTTCAGGTGATATATGTCACCTGAAGAAGGCCAGAGTGTACAACGGCCAAAACATTGTGAATATGACAATAAAGATGAGGACAAGTCTGAACAATGCCAATAGTATAAATAGTTACAATAACTCAGACATATAGACAGATATTAAAGAATGCAGTTTTAATTAAAAGAGAAAGTCATTTGTTATGGCGAAAATGTATAGAAAGTGTACTGATTTCTGAAACTTCTACACTGAATCTGCATTTAGGTTCATACCATACAAATCTACTATCACAATACGAGATATTTATAAACAACAATAAAAAAATGTTGGGTAGCTGTATATCTAGACCTATCAGGCACCAGTAATTTAAAATTTAGCATTGCTAAATATTCAGCATCAAAGTATATTTATAAACATTTTTATTTTCACCCCCTCCCTCTACATAGTTAGATGAAGTCTTTTTCAAGGAAAAAATGCATTACATAGAATTTTTTCCTTTGTCATTCAGTTATCAATCAAAATAAATCAAGGTTGTGATTACAGAATTTGCCAGAAAGTGATTTGAATTTTAGGTGAAGGACTTTAAAATAGTTTTAACTTTAATGCTAAAATGTTGAGTTTTCTTAATAGGATGATTGGATTTTATTTTTTTCTTTTTGAGAAGGCTGAAGCTGAAACAGTTACCATGAATGGCGAAATGTATCATAATGAATATCTTAAATAGATCGATAAATATGAATATCTTAAATAGATCAATAACCTCATTGACTGCGGTGTCAATAGGATAAATTCATTTGTTCCACTGATAAATTCTGAAATACATGTCAAACCAGGGACAGTTGAATCATTGAACATTAGCAATATACAATTTTAAAAAAATTGGAATATATTCTATAATTATTCTTGCACTTTAATTTCAATACTTCAAAAATAAATTCTGAAATATAAACATCAAAAGCATCCATATGCAAATTAGTGTATGCATTATACAGGATGATTGATAAGTAACTCCCTATTTCATGTATGAGTAGCCAGCCAGGAGTCCTGACTTAGCACCCTGTGACTTTTTTCTTTGGGGTGGGTTAAAAGATTATGTCTATTATTCCAAACCAAGGTTTTGGAAGAACTTGAAGGACGAATACAAGAAGTTATGTCTTCCATACCACAAGTATTTCTGGTGAAATCAGTTGACAAGATTTCTGGGTGGCTTGAGAAGCTGGTAGTGAAATCTGGTGCCCATATAGAATTTTAAATAAAACCTCATGCTAAATGCTTTCCTCTCATATACATTTCTTGTAAAATTTATAGTTAATAAGTAAATTATAAGTATTTAAAAATTTTTGATTATTGCACTGCTGATCTTCCGTACTTGTTTAGGCTTTATTTTTACTTTTTTGGACAGTAAGAGAATGACTATTTCTAATGTCCTTTGACCACACAGTTTAGCATGCATAAATAAAATGTTATTTTCATTTTAAGTGAAAGGTAAGCATTACTTTTAGAAAATCCAGTTAATCCTTAAATTTAAATAAAACCTCATGCTAAATGCTTTCCTCTCATTCATTTCTTGTAAAAAAAATTATAGTTAATAAATAAATTATAATATTTTTAAATGGGGAATTACTTTTCAATCACTCTGTATTTTAATACTTTAAGAAGTCAACATGGTATAAAAGGTATGACTTTTTTATGGTCCATAAAACTTTTGCAGATTATTTTTTTCTTTTAAATTATTATAAATTTATTTTCTTAACTGCTTGGAAGAAACAATTCTGATAAAATCAAAATTCCCAGGTGAAAGGAAGATCTTTTAAAGTAATTAATACAAAAGTGTAATGAGCACATGCAGAGTGTTTTCATTTTAGATATTTAAAAATCCAAGCAAGACTGAGTACTCCTGCTAACAGGGCTAGCTAAAGGTACTGGTGACTTGGGGAGTTGCCTGGGGTGCTATCATGCTGCCATGACGTGTTTGGGATCTTACAAAACTAAAGCTTATAAAAACATACTTGTGGCATCCATGACTTAAGACAGATTAAATTCTTTGGTTATTTTGTCAATAGAAAATGATCTCGTAAAGAAGATAGGTGTAGAAAGTGCCAAGAAAAGATTTGCAAATCTAAAGGCTAGAAAAAATTGTTTTAGGTAGGATAATGAATGTTTTCTTTAGCTTGTATTAAGTTGTATATTGCAATAAACTTATTCTAAATTTTCAGTTTTTCTTGTGAAAATTAAAAAAAAAAAAAAAAACTATACTTGTAAGGGTGCCTGCCAGCAACCTTAGGCCTGTGACTGTCTATGATAAATTTCATGAAGTTTAGATTGATTGTTTTCTATAGTTTATAAACCCTTTGCAGGTTATTTAAAGCCAGAAAATATTTTTAGATTGTAAGCATTTTTTGAGATCATAATAGTTTAGTGATACAAGCCATACTAATTTACTGATAGCTTTGGAGGAGGGGGAGAACAGCAGGAATCATACCTAATCAAAATTTGATAATTATGTAAATATAAAGTGTGGGGGATCATTTCTATATTACAATCAATATATTCACTTTGTGGCCACTGTAGTTTCTATACATTTATATTCTAGAGAATGTAAATAAATCTAAAAGACATGACTGTGTAGTTAATCAGTAGTTGAGTGATTGTTTCATTCATTTTCTATGGCTTATCAACCCTTTTCTGATTATTTAAAGTCAGAAAATATTTTTAAATTGTAAGAATTTTTTTTTTTGAGATGACAATGGTTTTTAATGATACAAGTTTTACTAATATAGCGGGGAGAAAAGAAGTGGCTTCATACCTTTCGTAAGGGTAATGTGAATATAACAAACCCAATGAAAATTGAAACTGTTCTCCAGTTAACAATTCTGAGCCATTATCCATTACACCACCCACACATTCAAGATTACAGCAACTTATGTTCCCAAGTGGTTACTCATCTAGGTAATGACCAAGTTCAATGTTGCTTAACTTCCATGATTGTACTGGAACTGGTTTTTCAATGTGACATGGCCATAAATCTTTCACGGAGTCTAGGAAATTAAATAACATTTAGAACAAACCAACTTTTTCATAAACTTCTACAGTGTAACACAGTGGTTCCTCTCCTTTTTTTGCATAAGCACCCATTTCACATGGAAAAATTTTCCACCACCCACCTGCAGATTAAATATTAAAAAGCAAAGTGATGAGCAAATTATGTTTTGACAGGCACTTTTCCTGCCTTGATAAATTCAAGATGGTCAATGTGATAAAAGATTAAGATTGTATCTTTCAGAAAAGTGTCTTAAGTCTAGAAGAGAGAGAGAGAGAGAGAGAGAAAGTATGGTATGTCGTGCAGAGACATTGAAGAATGTGTGGAATGGCTGTTTTAGTGGCTGGTTGGGTATAAGGGTAATACCGGGAGTTGACCCAACTCGTGTGTGGAGTTGGCGTGAGGTCACAGTGTATGTTCGGTGTGTGTTGTTTAATCGAAGTCATGGTCGTAGATTGTCCTCATTGACTGGTAGGCCTGTTCCATAGAATGGAGTTGACGTCAGACCAGCGTGATTTTGGTAGGCCTGTTTTACTGAATGGGGTCATGGTGATGGCTGCAATGGAATACCTTATACATGTTGGTTATGCCCAGGTAACGGTAGTGGGTTTCCAAGGTGTTTACAAGCATCAAGAGAAGTCACAAATTTGACTTGCCGATGCAGTGGGTACAAGTGTTAAGTGTTGGGAGACGGGATATTGTCATACTGAAACTGGACAGCCAAGGTGGCCAGCCAAGACTGGGAGTGGCAATGGTTGGTGAGAGGAGCAGTCATGTTGAGAGGTGGCGGTGAAGAGAGCAGCAGTAGCACCCTGCATGACAGCCGGTGGCCTGCAACTATGTTTGGTTGTTCTCAGAGATCTGCTTTTAACCACGTCTGGTAGTCCGCAGGGGTATCTCTTTACTTGCAGGAATTTTCAGGATTAGCTATAACCGGAGCATAATGTGCAGAAAACAACTGTCATTTCGTTATCTGCCTTCATGGCATTCACAGCATGCAGAATCAATCAGAAAGAGATCTAATTATAACAGAGTATAAAAATTTCAATCTCCACACCAAATAAAACCCATTACTCAATAACTACATTAGTAACACTCCTTTTACTTTTTCTTATGGTCTAAACCAGACATGTCTGAACTTCATTAATCTGAAGGTTCTGTTTCTTTCAAATTTCTTGCATCTTCATTGTTTTTACTCTTTGATAAGAAACTTATCCTATTTGTAGGAATTTTGAACCAAACCCTTTATTTAGTCCATAGGGTAGATTGTTCTAATTCCATGTACCATGCCTTTGAATATCTCTATTTTAGTTCTCTCTGCTGAGGCCAGGGATGAGTTAAGTCATTTTTTGGATCAATCAATCAAGACTTATCCACTGGGGCATGTATCCTTGAGAAGTGATCTTTTAGGACTTATAAACCTATTGTCTCAGTAATCATTTTTTGTTTTACCAGAGCTTGTATTACAAATGAATACAATATGTGAACCAGTAATACAGAAAGCTAGAGAAAGGCAACAATAACAAATGAGATGAAAAATATTATAAGAGCTCTGGTAAAAAAAAACAAAAAAAAAAAAAAAAAAAAAACACACACACACACAAATTATAGGCTATAAATTATGTCCTAAAAATGACTTAACCTAAAGAGTTGTGAGTTCAATTACTGGCCTTGGCAGAGAGAACAAAAACTTGGAGAGGCAAGTTATTAAAACCAAGATATCCAAAAGGTATGATATATGGAATTAGAACAATCTACCCACGTGGATTATATTCCAACAAATATCACCTGAAGAAAGCCTGAGCATACAATGTCTAAAACATTGTGAATATGACAGTAAAGATAAGGACAACAGTTCAAACAATGTAAATAGTATAACTGAATTTTCCTTTATGAATGAAAATGTAGGAGCTTATAGAAGTAGAAAAGGGCCAAACAAGGACACAGCAAATGAAAACAAATATGAAATATAGTTTTGGGTAACAAACAAGACTGTTCTGTTCATGTAGTGCAGAAAATGTGCCATGATTTAAGGAAGATAAAAAAATAACAATGAATTCGAGATTTTTAGTTCTAATATTTTTGTGATAATTAGAAGGCACTGTAAATGGTAAGGCCTTCAAGAAAGTGAGAAGCAGCATTCAAAGAAAGAAGACTAACATGCAAAATGACTTTCACCTTGCCTATCTCAATCTCCATCCACCTCAACCAACAATTACAAACTTGCTGATTCACTGAATTTATGAACAAAACATGCATGCTTCTTGGCTTTCCTCTTTTTAGACATCATAACCAATAATTGTAAAGTCTTCTTTGTTTTGTTTTTCAGTTAAAATCTCCCAAAATGAGAGGGGTGGGTGAAGAACAAATAAAAAAAAAAAAAAAAAAAAAAAAAAAGTATGTTAAATGAATTTTCTCACTATCAAACTCCTTTTGGAATATCAGCTTTGCTTTTTTTGTCAATTTTGTTATTTCAATTAAAAATCTCATAACATGCTATAATGTTGTGACACCATGGTTGAAAAACACAGGTCTACTGAAACCAGATAGCTGTTTTTTCACCAATGATTTGATTAAACTCTACAGAAAGATGCAAAGTTTTTTGATGGATTAGAAAACTAACATTTCATGAATAGGTAAAAAAATGATCTATTCTTTGTTCTATAAATAAAGCCAGTATATTAAATCTTTAGCACAGTTATCCCCTAGAATTACTTCCCCTTATAATGTATATGGCAGCTTCTACAGAAACACCACTGATGATTTCAGTGAAGATCATTTTAGATTTTTATCTGATATTAGAGAGGAGTGAGAGAGAGAGAAAAAAAAAAAGATAAAAATGGAAAACAAGGAAAATACAATTTTTTAAAATAATCTTTTTCATTGTATAGCTGTTTTCTCCACTTTTATTGTCACTAACAATGCTTGTTTTTTCATTCAGCAACAGTTCTTTACACAAAGACATTGTTGTCCATCAAAAGCAGAGATGCAATCACTGTCTTTAGTCAAACCAACAAAATGTAGTCCCAGTTTTAAACTGAAGTTAAAGATTAATTTTTCATCTTAATTCAGTGATTTATTTATTATACTGTATTGTACTAATACACTATAATAATGAGGTAACAAAAACACATTTAACCAACCTTTTCTTTCAGTCAGGAAATTTCTATAAAACAAAACAGAATAGAGAACTGAACTCCTCTAAATACATAAAAGACTCTTATTAGCTTCTGCCATAATTTTCTTTTTGGACAGTTACTTAAAAGTTAGAATAAAAGTAATGATTTACTTAATGCTATAACCATTCTTCTCTGAAGAGGTAGAACAAAATGTCATTGTAACCAGTAGAGGTGACAAAGCAGTCAAGTGGGTAATGAAGGCAGGAATTACTAAGATCCTTAGTAAATAAACATTTCTCTTTAACGGTGTGTATGTGTGTGTATACATGAGTTCCTAAAGTTTTGAGCCCCAAATACAATCCCTTTTACAGTGATTTCAAATTGTTTTATAAATCCAATTACTATAGCATGTTACTATTGCTTATATAGGTTTTCACAAAATTTTGAAGGTTTTTGATTACTTAATATTTTTAATACTATCCATTCCAGAAATAATTGACACTGATCAATTAAAATCAGAAATTAAAGTGTTGCATTGTTATTGAATGTTCAATTCTGAAACAGATCGCACCACAGGTAATCTATGATTGCCATGTAAACTGTTTACCATGAGAATTTTTCTTCATATACAACAGTCAAACATTGGTCCACTGAGAAGAGTAGAGCTCTTGAAAATGAACCAGGGTTAGAAGAGCTTGTAGAAGCAAGCTTTTTTGAAAAATAAAATTCTTTTCCTGCTATCATCTTATTAAGAATGTTGGGCTCAAAGCTTTTGTAACATTCCTCATATGTATTTATAAGGAACAAAAATGTAAACAATATGCAAATGAAGTCACTCATTCTTCAAATGAAGCAACCATAGATTATAACCATCACAATGAGTAGATGAGATCTTCAATAATGAACAAGCATTTCTTCACAACTGAGCAATTTTTAATATAAGCTGAAAATGACATTTGTCAGATGATCTCCTTCATGACAAAATTACAGATGGAAAAAGAAAAGCTTCAAGACTAGTTAAAGAAATAAATAATGATTTCTTTCTCAGGAGAATGTTGGCAATACACATACACACAAAAAAAAGACAATAATATAAAAGAATGTGTACAGTGCATCACAATTGAAGACTACCAGTCAATTAAAAATAAAAGATGCTTGACTAAAATCCTTGAATTGGATGTGAAAGGAATTTAAATAGTACACAGTTTCATATGTACTACCAGTTTCTTTCTTTTTAAATGATGACTTATTTGTATGATAAATTTGTGAAATTTGTTTATGGCTGACAGTGTCTAGTCTTCATTCCCATTCTCATCACAAAGCATTTTACTTGGGTACAAGTCACTTAGACTGTCATCACTATCAGACTCTTCATCTTCATTATCCATTGAATTTTTAAGAGAATCATCCAAATCATCTTCAACATGTTGTTTCTGCTTTCTTGAGATGGGAACATATTTTTTTCCTTTCTTTTCACATTCTTCCCCTAGAAAAA